>JAPDSC010088594.1:0-11686 GCA_026290005.1 Latrodectus geometricus | reverse complement strand
ATATATATATATATTATTATTATTATTATTAGCATTAGTATTATTAAATGACTGCATTGAAGATTTTCGTTTTATAAAAAAAATTTAGGGGTGATTATTGGATGATAGTGTACCATTTATTTCCGTATTTTCATCAGATTTTACATAATTTCTGTCATTTACCTTTTTTAGCACTTTACAATTACATCAATTGAAGATTTAAAGCATAACATAAACAACCAATGTTCAGATATCTTTCTTTAAAATGACAAAAAGACATTAAACTAGTTGCAAGAAAAAAAAATGAGATAGAAAGCTACTCAGTAAAAATTACCCCAATTAAATTTTGGATACTATGTTCTTAAGTAAAAGCACCAACCCATTCTTAGTGATGTAGCTCTGATGAAATTTTAATCTGAAGAAAAATGTTTTATACTACTTAATATAGAGAAAAATAAGAAATTTCATAATTCACTGCATTTTCTATTGGTTGTCAATATAACTCTTTTACTAATGCGATGTCCTTTAGTTTAAATATACGTAGGACATTGGATAGATATTAGATTTAAAGTGATTACAGCATCGATAAAATAAAAGGTATATTTTACTTCAAAACAAATAAAACTTTCGTAGATGAGTATTGTTGTAAGTAAATAACAAAAAACATCAAAATAAACTTGTTATCATATTTAGCTTGTTAGTATAGTGCGATCGATGCTAAAGCATATAGACAATACAAATTTAAGATATAATTTCTAAATTTAAAACATATTTGCGTATATCAAAATTAAAGTCAGCTAAAATTACAGTCATTACGTATATCAAAATTAAAGTCAGTGAGTTCTTTAACTTAGGACATTAAGTAATAATTTATGGCATTGACCTATCAGCATTAAACATTTTTATGTCCATATAAACACTAAACTAGCTTTATTACCTTTTTAGAAAAGAAAGAATTTCAAAGTAATATAGGCTACATACACATGTAGAGAGATGTATGTACATAGCTCAAAGGAGAATAATATATTTTACAAACTTCAAAAACAGAAATACTGCGATTCATGAATCATGTATTTTGCTGACTTTAACATCTTTTAAACTTTTATTGCCATTTGTTAAAAATACAACAAAACCTAGATTAAAAAAGAATGTTTTTGACATCTTATAGTTTGTGATATATAATAAATACGTGAAATGCTCTTTTTCTACAATATAGTATCAATGAAATGATTCATAAATTTTATTAATCTACATTCGACTTTACATCATCAATAGAGTATAAATTTTGTAATACTTATAACGTGTAACTACACGTAATGTAATATTTATAATGTGTAAATATTTACTGCGTATAAGTTAGTCCATTTCAGATATTTTATTTCACTTTCAAGGAAAATTCGTAAGAGAATGTCAGATAGATCTTGAATCTAAAATTGGTGGGAATCTCAACTCTAAAATGGATGTGAAATTTTAATTTTATGTTTATATATAAATTTCTCCAAAATTTCTCATAAAATTTAAAAAAATTAAAAAACACGATTTGTTTTTTAACAAAACGTTGAAATTATATCCTGACCGCATCAAATTTAACGTTTTTGGTTTTCTATTTGACTTTTCAATGCACATGTACAAAATTCAAGAAAACAACTAATGAATATTCTAGTCAAATATCCAAAATCAAAGTGTATTTTCTCCATAATTTATTAATTTAGGACGACGAAGAAAACGTATCTGTAGAAAATTCTTTCCTCATTCATGTAAAATTTATCAGAAAATTTATATATATATATATATATAGCTTCTATACTTTCATTATTAATTTTTTAATTTGTTCAATAATCTTCCAATATTCTCTTTATTTTGACAAAAGTAGTAATCCTCCATTTTATATATATATTCCATTCCCCCTTGTCTTATTACAAGAAATTATCGGAAACAAAACTGAAGGGAAAAGCGCAATACCATCTTTAACGTAAAAGTCAAGAACCTATTTCGCAATAAAAAAGAACAATGCTTACACTCCGTCGTCAGCTAAGGGAAGTAGGGGAAATAGCTGAGGGTGCACAGAGGTTCTTTCGATTACTCGCAGTGTTGTGGTAAGCTGGTCACCACGGGACCAATTTCTATCCGACGTGTTGGTAGCAGTTCTGCGGTTTTATTTATTATATTGTTGGAATATTTCTCTTTTTCTCCATTCTTTTCGATATTTATTGCTATCTATAGATAAAAAAAGCAATTTATTAAACCTAATTCATTATATCAATATCGTTTCTTTGCGACCCATTTTCCATATTTTTTTTTACTGCGATATAATATTTTTTAGAAAGTTTTATGAAAATCTAATGCTTTTTAATATATGTATATATTTCTCTGAAAAAATTCCAATTTTGAAATTTATTTCGTGAAGCAAATTAAAGGTACGCATTTTATTAAATTATATTAAATTAAATTGGGACAAATTAAAATATAGAGGAAAGGAGATTTAATATGTAAGTAGCTCATAATACTTAAAAGTTTTTTTTTTCTTTTTCATATAATGCAATATTTTTTAAAAATTCATGTTAAATTACTTTCAATTTTACCTTGAATTTAAACATTCACAATACTTTGGAAATAATCCAAAGCAATTTAAAATTAATTTAATCATACGTAAACAACTAAATTAACACTTTTTCTATGACATTCTATTCTCACCTTTTATAAAATAATAATGCTTTGCTACCATTACATTATTCGAACGAAATAAATTAATAAAGCAAAATTTAATTTAATTTAAAAATTAGAATTCAATTAATTTTCGAGATTTCCATTTTTCGTTTACATTAATTATGTGAAAGTTATTTGCCTCACTAGTTAAGGAATAAAACAATTTTGTTAACATTTTTTAACATTAACGTGGATAAAATTTTAATTATAATTTCATTTAAGATTATACATGCATGCAAATATATCTATATGTATGCATAAAAATATATATGTTGGTTTGAGTAGGTATTTGGATGTATTTATGATATATGATGTGTGTAATATAATTTGCTTAATGTTTTCTCGTAAATAAATCACCGATTACTTTATTTTATCTTCACTGAATTTTAATTAGATTTTAATGTACTGAAATATTTTGTCATTGTATCAATTAATATAAATTTCATTTGTATTATTTCCATGTGTTGATGAAAAGAAAAGTTTATATACAATACTTCATATGTACGCAAAATATACATACATAAAGAAATACAAACAATAACGTAAGATCCTATATTTTTTAGTTAAAATAGAAAAAATATTGCAGTTTTAAAAATTGTGCCAATTATTGCGTCTTTTATAATAACTTATTTAAATATTATCGGATAAATTTAATAATTCTCTAAGACAAAATTGTGAAACAAAGTGATTATACATTACTTTAACTTTCAAGTAAAAGCAAAAATTAGTTTAAAAAAAGAACAAGAAGTTTGTCTCAAAAGAAGCTGAAATTTTTATCAAATGTACGCGGTGGGAAGAAAATAGTATCGAATAAAATAATTCAGCAAACTATTTGGTGCACTGAAGAAGAAAGAATTCTGCGGTAAAAAGTGTTGAAGGGCTAACCAACCGTATTTTACTTGATACGAAATGCTTGTTAAAAAAAAGAAATTTTTTCTTAAACGAGTGTAAATTGAAATTCCTTTGTTTCCCTTTTCTCATCATAAATACCTTTTATCGAACAACAAAACACCTGCAGTAGAGATATTGTTTTCTGTAAGAAAAATATTTTTTTTTATAAAGAATTTAGTTTTTAAATTAACCAAAATTTTTCGAATTTATTTTTTAAGAACAATGTATCACATTAACGTCATTCTTTAATATTATTTTTTAGTTCAATATTTTACACTTAAACCAAATAAATCACCAGCAATGATTAAAAACATATTGCTGTAAATTAAGTTGCAATTATTAATTTAAAATTCTTTTCAGATATATCACGTATGTTTTAAAAATTAACAATTTGCTATAATTATCAATATTCAGGCTTAATATTTTTAGATTAGTATATATGTATTTATTTATATTAATACTTTTATTAATAATTAAAAAAACGTTGTATATGGTGCTACAATAATTCCCCCTGTAAAATTTGTTTTTGTTTTTAGAGATGCTTAATTTTACCTAACTAAAAAGTAAATCATATTAATTGAAGATTTATAAAAGCCAAAATTAGCAAATTATCATGGGTTAAATATTGTGGTTTTGATTTTCATTTTGGATTTTGAAACATTACATTATCTCCGACTGTCATATTTATGTTTGTTGCTTTTATTTCTTAATATAACTTCTCTCTCTAATTTCTTATAGTGAATTTAACATAATCTTTATACAATTGGAGTCAATATCTCAATATAATGGACAATCTAAATCTCCATACAGTGGACTGTATAATGGGACTGTGTATAAGTATATTTATCATATTGATGTATGAGAAGTAAACTTTATAAGTTAGTGAGAATACACATCTTGAAATTCATTTAGAAAAATAGAATTATTTAAAATACTAAAATGAAAAAAGTACAATCTTTTAATAGGATTTATTCAACTTTTTGCCTGAAAAAGTTTCACGCAACATGTTCAAGTAGTTTTTTTATATTATTTCTTTGAACAGTCAAAAGAGAAATATTTGTTAAATTACACATTACAAACTATTAGGCTATGTAAAATCGAATCGCAAATTTTATTGTCAAACTTTGAATTATGAAAGCAGAAAAAAAAGTTCTTAAAAAAATCAATTCGGTTAAGCATTTTTCTGCAATGCAAATAACTAAAATTAATAGTGAGATCTGACAGTGAAAGCATGTTTAATTTAAGAAACTAATGCATTATGTGGCAAATATCAAAAGACTTAACATTCAATAAATGAAAATTCTCTGGAATATACACTGAAAATAATAATAAAACTAGTCCAATGATAATGAAAGAAATTATGTATGTCTATAAATCTTTTGTATTGAAGACCATTGATCTCATTAATCCCTTCACGGCGATTGTCACGTCTACATGCCAGCAACGAACACACTCACTATTCGGCTGACACGCAGGCGTGCCAGAGCGTTTTCCCATTCAGCCCCGACTGTCACGCATTTGTGCCAGTGTCCTGGAACATTTTAAAAACTGTGATTTCGGCCACAAGATGGCATTGTATGGCGTGCTTTATGACATCTCTTTAAATTTACACGTGGTAGTTTATTGTAAGTAGATAAGTTTTATTTTCGCTAAAGCGTTGGGTATTTCGGTTTGCAGTTCAGTTTTAGGAAAAAATTAGACCTTGTTAGACGTGAATTCTTTCTGTTTTTAATGTTGCAATGTCGAAGAGTCGAAAATGTTTAACAGAGCATGAAATAGCAGAAATGATGCAAAATATTGCAGATATTGATTCCAAAGCAGATTCTGATAGTAGTGATAGTAATACTATGATATATTCTGATCATAAAGAATCTGGCGTTGATACTTCAGAAATTTCAAGGATTTAGGCTTAATAGTAAAAAAGCTCCCGGCCCTGGACTGACGCTCGTGTCATACACTGCCGGCCCTCCGCGATAAGCGCGCTTTTGCGCTACCCTTCGTGAAGGGGTTAAGATCATTACACTATATGTAATGAAGCTGAGCAACATTATTTTAAGAGGACTAACTTGTTCGTCATTCATAAAAGTTTACGTTATTGGCTAATAACCCAATTACCAAGTATTGTTAAATCTGAAACAATAAGTAGACTCATCAAGGAAACTATTCGCAATGATTTTTACTGCTATCAAGGATATGCCATGCTATAATTTTCCTTTTGATCAAGAAAACACCAAACTCTTAAATTCATTGCTTTTTATAGGGTGGTTCTCTTTTGATAAATTTTGTATAATTGAGTCTAGTTTAAAAATAAAAAATCTGGTTAATTGTGACATTTGTCTGGTTACTTTTCAACATTAATATTCAATAATATCAGTTCACTCTTTGACTTTAAAATTATAGCTACACTGAAATGATAGCGTTTGACAATTTTAGAAATCCTGCATAACCACCAAGAAATATGCTATACTTATGACCCAAAGTCTCTTATTTCAAGGATTGCAGGTACATTTGGAATCAAAAAATATATCACCAAAAACACATTACTATATAATCAAAACATATTTAAGAAAATCTTCAGTCGTTTTCTAGTAGAAACATTGTATAACACATGTTTGATACCATAAAAGTATTTTTTGTTGGTAACTTATTTCATTTAAATACCTTCAAATCACTTAATTTCTGAAATGCATAAATAATTTATAATTTCATCTTGTTTTTATCAACTGTTACTTATGTACTCAACACTACTAATATAAAAATATTTAACATTTGACTGCAGTAACCATCCGTAACGTAATTAAAAAGTTAAAATGCATAAAAACAATCTTGATCTATGAAACAATAAAAATAATGGTTTTCGATCTTGCAACTATATCATGTTTTTGAGAAAATAAAAAGCATCTAGTTAAATACATTTCTTCATGCATAAAATTGCTGGGAAAATAAAATTGTAAGTAGTAATGCTGCGAAAAAATATTCCAGATCTATGAATCAAAAGCAATTAATGTAAAGTATAACAAAATATATTAATATAATGACGAAGAAAATTAATCTATTAATGTTCAATTTACTTTTAATAATAAAAGAAAAACTAGGTTCCAAAACATTCTTCAAGAAAAAAAATATTCTTACAATTAGTAATTTTTTTAAATAATCAGATAATTTTGTTTATATATTACACAATAACAAACACATTTTAAAAACTCGTATTAAAGAATTCATAATTTCGACAAAATAAGAAATATTTTGAAGTGCTGAAAAATTTTGAAAACACTTTAAACATAAAAATATTTTACTATTGAGATAAATTTTATTTTCTGAAATATTTTCTTATTAGTTCATTAAAATAATTTCTCATTTGCAAACTCTAGCTTCTTTTAATTAGTGAATAAAGTAATTACGCTTTCAATGTTGATAGATTTTTTGCTTTGAAAATAAAAAAAAAAAAAATTAAAAAAACTAGCACACAGTAGAGCTTAGAATTAACTTGTACTACATTTTCTCCTTCAAAATATTGTCTTGAATAAAATTAATAATTTACACCTTTAATACAATTTTTATATTAAATGAGTAAAATATAAATTTTTGTAAGAACTTTTGAGGAAATTTAAAGTTTCTTTAAAAGTATTTAAAAATATATATTTCTTATTCATATAACACATATGTAAAAATTTTAATTAATGTTTTATTAATTAAATCTAAAGACAACAAATTCTCCATATTCATATTTTTTATATAGTTTTTAGCAAATAAGTAAGTCACTGTTATTTATCAAAATAAAAATTATTAATTCATATTTAATATTAACTTCTTCGGTTAATTCACACTATACATTATCAATAATTAAGATTTTAATTGAACATATTACACAAAGAATTGAATTATATCATATCAAAATCAGAAATTATGTTATTCAAATACTTTGTTACAAAGAATGAAGTCAGTAGGTTATGTCAAATGTTTCATTATTCTTACAGAAAAGTAATATGCCATTTTTGTAAAAATATAAGTAGATTACTGCATGAAATATCTTAGTAAACAATTTAAAAAATTTAATACAATTTTTATTTTATTTAATATCTTATTACCCAGTTTTATAAGTATTTTATAATTTAGTTAACTAATTTACTTATAATTTAGTTAACTAAAAAATAATAATTTATCAATTCCAATATTTCTCTAGAAATTCAAATGACATTTATTGTACATAATAATGTTTTAAAAAGAATACCATTGATTGGATAAATAAAAAAGACAAGAAAATATGTTATAATTATGATCATTCACTTGTTTATGAGAATTATTTAATTATCATAACTTATAAATGTTATTTCAAAGTACACTATCAAAATTCCACAAATATATTTAATATTAGCATTTTGGGAGCAAATGAAGTTTAATTTAATATGATATTCAAGTGTTTAAGATAATATTTTGTCTAAAATTGAGTTCAACATATAATATACTCGCAGTATATAACAATATAACTACATGCAGCAATAACGAAATAATGATATTCATAAGCATAGTCTATTACAGATAGCAAATTAAAATACTTTATATTACTCTCTACACATTTTACACAAAATTGTTTATTCTAATTTAAAGAACTATTTAAACTAAATGCATTACCACCATTTGGCTAAATTTTGAAACAAATACTCTCATAATACCTGATGCTTTTCCTTTCAACCTAAAGCAGGACTACAAATGAAACACATCAGGAAGTTCTGCACTGTTGGTGAAAATTAAATGCTCTGTTCAGGATCTCAACCACACTTTGCATTCCCACTATACTGAATACCATCAACAAAACGTATCTACACAATCCAAATCTCGGGAAAAAGGGAATTAACACTCTCTAGTCGGAAGGTCATATTAGCTAGTGCTAAAATCTCAGTCTAACAGAATTCTTTCTCTGGAAACAGTGGAGTCATGGTTGGGAATTTCCAAACACAGGAACAACATGATGCCTGTGCTGGCGGGGAAACTATCCAATAAAGATTGTAATCATTTCTCGGCTCTTAGTTCCCTAACAGCGTTTTAAATCTGGCGTATTAACTTTAATTCAGCATTAGCCTTCCGGCATATGCACACGGAACTTCCCTTAGCTGTCAGGGCATAAAGTGTTTACTGCCCAAGCGAGAAAGGCAATTTGTTGCGGAATTTAAGTCCCACCTTCCGCCTCTACTTTCGCATACTCATTAATGCCTGGCGTGTAAAGATCGCCAGCAAGTGCTTTAGTTTGAAATTAAGTCGTATAACACGCCGGTGATACTTAAAGTCTCATATCAGTGATGAGTATTTTGAGAAGGGTCACGATTTTATTCAGGATGCACCGCTGTGAGCATATTCTGCTATTTAGGAAGTGACACCACACCGTTCAGTTGCCATTCTACGGTTTCTAAATTTTGGAAAAAAAACATTCCTTTGCAGTCACTAATTCATTGAATAAATATAGAAAGTAATAACAATTTATCGAGTATGGCTTTATCGATGCTGTACTTTTCTTCACGGAAATTAACTCTGGTATTTATTCTGTAGTCGTTAACGTTTTGGAGGAAAGACATTTACTTTTTGGTTTTGGTAGATTTACTCAGAGATATGACAGTTTGTTTTTCCAAGTGTGTCTTATTACTTTTTTCAAAGGAAAAATAAGTTTTTTATTGTTAAGGATATTTTTAATTATTTTTTAAAAATTTATATTTAAAGAAGAATAAAAATGAAATTTCAAGATAATTTGAATGTACATGGTTAGAAAAAAATTAATAAAGTATAGCAGTATTTGTAAAATATAAGATCTAAATATAAGTATTTTGCAATTATAGGTGATATAAATTTGTAATTTTTAAATTTCTATTATAAAAATTTAAGAAAATACATTTCAAAGGTAGAATTTCTTAGAATCTAAGAAAAATTATAATAAATAATAAATGAATTTATTGATAAATAAAAGTAACTGATACTTTTACTTATACATAAATGTATTGTTATTTTTAGATTGTAAAACAGGCTATTTATTAAATACAAGCAAAAAATATTGAATATGAATCATCAATGAAACTATGTTTTATTAATTCAATTAAGAATTTAAATTAAAAAATTATTTACATAATGTTCAAATACATTTGTCATTTTAAATAAAAATTGCATAATTATTTTAATGAATAAAAATTACATGCGCCCCATTAGCATTTATTTTTAAGTAATGAAGTGTTAAACGTAATTTTATTTTCATTTGAAATCACCCTTAAAAATGTCATGTAATTTTTCATTCTTTTATATATATTTAAGTTTGGATCATTGCAATAAGCAGTGAAATATCATTAATTTAGATTTATTTACATAAACACCTTGAATATATAATTTAACACAACATTGTATTTATATGATTACAGCATTTTGTTAAAGGGATGATATATTTAATATTTTATACTTCAGTTTTTTTTTTTATTTTTTAGATGAAAGATATAATTTTGATCTCATCAGCAAATATTTTTGGTCTCAAAAAATATTTTTCTCGGTATAAATATTTTTGAATATATCTAGTAAAATACAAATTTATATATAATCGAGTTTTTGCAACAAATCTTGAACTAAATGATGACAATAAATCGTAACATTTTATTTAAAAAAATAAAGAAAAATTGAAGTTATATGACTACTCACAAATAATATTACTAAGTGAAAGGTTATTAACCCTCATCTTATGACTATCATTCTCTTAATGTAGTTATTATTAAAAGAAAAAAATAGAAAAATTAAATAAAACAATGATATTGGGTAAAGAAAATTATTAAGATTTAATTGCTCTCTTTTACAACTTTTCACTTCAAATTTGAATAATTTGCAAGAGTCATGTGATTTAAAACCGATTTTGAACTATTTTAAGCGCCTGGTTTTGATGTGAGATTTGAGCCCATATACTGCTGAATATAAAATAAAAAATCTAATCATTTAACTACTCCTCTTCATTTGCAATATTCAATTTAATTAAAATAATTAATGACTGACTATAAAAGAATCAAATCTGGTTTGCTTTCTTAGAAAGAAAAAAGAAAATTAAATTTTTCTCAATTATGAAAGATTAATTTTTCCCCCATTAAATATTTTACAGAAATTTTAATAACAAATTTTATATTAATAAGAATATTTTCAAGTAAAACATGCTGTTTCAAGGATATCATGTAAATTTCTTTTAAAAACTTGGATTGTTCCACGCAAACTATTTCCGCAAAACAATGAAAAATTTACAATTGTTGTAAAATTTGTATTAAATCATTTAAATACATAAAAATATAGAATGCGTTGTTTTTTTAACTAATACTAATGAGAATATTTTCAAGAAAGAAACTTTTATTTCAAGAATGTTATGTAAATCTGTTTCAAAACATGTAAAATAAATACCGCATTGTTTCCAGGAAACTATTTCAGCAAATCAATCCAAGATTTACAAATGTTGTTAGAAAGGTATAAAAACACTCATCAAATCGTTGAAATATATAAAAATATAGAAGGCGTTATTTTGTAAATAATACTAATGAGAATATTTTCAAGAAGAGAAAATTTTATTTCAAGAATATCATGTAAATCTTTTTCAAAACATGCAATAAAAATACAGCATTATTTCGAGAAAACTATTTCCTCAAAACATACCAAGATTTACAAATGTTGTTAGAAATTTATAAGCAAGCACTAATTAAATCATTTAAATATATAAAAAATACACAAACTCCATTTTTCTCCAAACTTTTCTAGAATTTTTCTTAATGTTGAATACAAAATAACTTGGTTCGAATTTTAATCTCTAAGTTACTTTTAACGAAAATTTAAATATATTTATCAATAACACCATGATATAATTATTAAATGATATTATCACGAAGCTAAATCATTATAGTAAACCAAAGAGCAATATATTAATCTGAAACAATAATACGTCTATAATCAATGTTAAATTGTATCATCCGATTTTCGGGAGTCAAGAATATTCCTTTATTTAAAATAAAATCATTTTAAATAGTAAATTGAATTTGAATAATTTGCAAGGCCAACAACTAATACTGAATTTCTTTAATAAATTTTAACTTAATATATATTTTACAAGAAT
>JAPDSC010088573.1:0-17518 GCA_026290005.1 Latrodectus geometricus | reverse complement strand
ATTGTTTATATTGCTAAATCAATTTTGATCGTATAATATTTCTTATCATTATTATTATTATTATCGTATAAAGTTTTAGAGTAAAATCAAATAAGTATCTGTAATGGTAAAACTTATCTGTAATGGAACTACTTATACTGTTGTTTAGATTTTGGAGCTGTAAAATTTCATTTAAACTGTTTCATTACAATGTATTATAAAAATATTTTCATTTGAAAAACAAAATTTTTAATAAGATTCTCTTAAAATAAATTATCTTAATTAGATCTTAACTGATTTCTACAAATTTAAACATAATTTTGTCTAATAGAAATTTATTTTTAATATGATATGAAAATGCACGAAAAAATCTCATTAAATCAAAGATACTATAGAAGTTCACAGAAATTAAATCGGAAAAGAAAAATGGCACCAATAGATATATCACAGGCATCATGAAGCATATTATGCAAATTACATTGATAGCACCTGATGACGCTAAGAGTAAGAGAATGATATACAAGAACCAGTGAGAAAAAAGAAAACGTGTTCACAATCGATCTCCAATGTGGTTCTTCTTCTTCTTCTTGAGCTTGTCAGATATGTGGCACCTCTGCATTGTTGCATTTTGTATCATGCTCGAAGCCCAATTTTTCCGTAGTTCCATTGTCTTGGGTCACCTACTTTGTTTATAAAGTCTGATAGGCCCTCAAAGGAGTTTAGGTGTATCCAATGTGGTTAGTGCCACGATCTATAAGGGCGAGGAAGCATGTGGATGATGTTTAACGTGGTAGAATTATAATCCTCCTGAATGGCTTGCTTACTCAAGGGACACTCAAAATCACCTAAAATGGCTACAGCAATGATTACAAGATAATGGAAATGTCAGTAGACGTTACAGTACAGGTCACCCGCGAGCGACCCCGCCAAATAACGAACTGTCAGTAACCACCAAAAGAAGTAAATGGAGCACAGAAGCAGATCTATTGTTTCAGACACTTTGATGAGCATTTTAAGGGAAACTGTTAACAGTTGTTTGGAGCAAAATGATCTATATACTCAGAAACCTGTTATATGTTCCACTCATGAAACTGTCACCAACGATTAATTCGGATTGGAGAACAAGCAATATGGACACCATTTCACTCGGTTTTTCTATTGTTTTCCGACAAGTCTAGATTTAGATTGTTGTCTGATTTAAAGGGGACTTCGGTTGAACAATGTCAGGAACTCAGTTCTACCAACACAACATCATTCAACGACAATGTTACGGTGGTACAGGAGAAATTGTTTTGAGAGGCATCATACTGATGTTCAGAATTAATCTGCATGTTCAAATTGGAATCATGGGGCTTCAGGTCCCCCACTTCGCCAACTCGCGAATTTGAAGCGCATTTTCGCGCATGCTCATTAATCACTCTTGTTTTATCGTTTTCATTTGTCGCTAATTAAGTTTCACTTTGAAATAGCCGTAGAATTTTCGTCATGGCATCTGCGATTTTGAAAACGTGCCAAGTAGGAGACCCTAAAGCACATTTTCACCGAATCGATGATATGCCAGATTTCTCGAGACAGCTTTCTGCAACAGCATATCCATTTGCTTAGGGGTCCAATGGGGGCTGAATTTTATGTTTGTATGTGATAACGCTTAATCCTCCTATGGGAGGTATAATACGATACATGGACAATCATACCAACAACGTGCTGTTCAATAGTTGTACGGGTGATATGTGATGTAAGTGCTCCAGTCCATTACTTTTGCTCTTTTTCATTTGCTTAAAACATGGTTTAATACAATTTGTTTTATTAACAAATGGCGATTCATTTTTTTTTCATCCTTATATTTCGGATCTTGTATAATCTTTTATTTACCGAAATGTTTGCTCCATATATTTTTCAAATTTACTTTTCGTAATAGTCTTGGTGATATGCATTCACAGTATAACATACTAATAATTTTGAAATTAGAAGTAAAATAAAATTTTCCAGATTTTTATCTATAAAAAAAATTTAAATCCTGTGCTAATGTAAGAATTTATTTATGATTGTTCATTAAATTACTGTAAGGAAATAATATCTCTGAAATTTAAAACGTCTAAAAAGATTTTGATCATAAAATTACACTTAATTCATATAATACACTTTATATTTAAATATCTGTATAGTTACATTTTATTATATAAAATATTATTTTTATCGTTTTAAAGGAATATTTTATGTTGCAAGAAAGACAAATTTCAAGAATTCAATATAAAGTTAAAAGATGACGTCATTGTTTCTTCTATAAAATAATGAAATTCATTGATTTCAAAATTGTTGGAACTTATGTTAATTATTGTTAGATTGTAAATTCTTATCGTATCTATAAAAATAAATATTTTTTGCGATATTAACCTTTAATTTACATACCAATATAAGAATGTATTTTCATTACTAACGATACCAAAATTTAATTTATATAAAATCATAATAGAAATTTGTCATTTTCAGAAATACAATATACACCACTCGATTTTAAAATTATATTGCTTTTAGATTGAATACCATAGAAAATATTTTTTATTTAAATAACATTTCTTGAAATATATTATATAATATTTAATATACTATATTTGGTAAGATAAAACATTAAAAATTTAAGTCAAGTATTTCATTTTTCAATGTATATATATATATTTGTTTGTGTGTATGTATATATACATACATACATAAATATATATATATATATATATATATATTTGTAGAAATGAATAACTCATTTGTAGACTGTGAATTATGTCATCTAACCAATGCTAAAATAATCCAATATATGGGAATATCATAAAAATACCCTGACAACTAGAATAAAATTTATTTAATTTGTTTTGATCTGTTGAAATGAACATTTTTATTTCATTTTCAAAGAGGAAGAATTTTTTTACAATTTGGATCCCTAAATATTTTTAAATTTGTGACACATATTTTATAAAAAAATACACTGTCAAAATAATTTTCTTAATTGCATGTTAAAATGCTACAAATTCCAATTAAAATATCTTCTTAGCTTACAATTTTTAAACATTCTTTTTTAAATAAAGTTAATTCAATTAATAATGGATTTTTGTATTGGAACAATTATGTTTATAATTGCTTATATTTACAAGTATAATTTTTTTTAAATTTATTTTATAAAAATTATTATTTTTAGTTAATTTTGAAAGACATTGCAATCGTAAAATATTTACATTAGATTCAATCTGTTTCATTAGATATTTTATTTAATTGAGTTAAAAGTCATCTAGACTACAATAAAATTTTAAAATAATTATCTTGGGAGTTGATAAAAATTAAAATAGGAACCTTTAAACTTTAATTAGAAGAATGTCATTTATAGAATTAAAAGTTAAAGAAAATAACATTTCATTGCAAATGTGAATATTTTCAACTTTTTTCTTGTATTTTAATGGCTTTTGTTATGGAATCATTAAATGAAAATCCATTTAAATTCTAAATAGTGATTTTTAAATTGTTTAAAGAACAATTATAATAATCTATCAATATGAGAATATTCTCATTTTAAGTATATGGAAATTACATTTTTAGTTAGTGAAGCATTAGATACTATTAGACGAATTAGCAATTATTTTATTATTGATTAAGTACCAATTATATTATTTTACATTTAAACATTCAGCAATTTTTATATTGAACAAAATATTGTAGGTCTATTTATTGGAGAATGTATTTATTTGTGCCAAAAAGAATTTATTAAGTGAAAATATCAATATAAATGTCGAAGAAAATATTAGTGATCTTAATCGTTTGAAACCTAGCCTTCTATAAATTTTTGTCGTGAATTCATAATTATTTCAGATAATTATGCTTTCAAATAACAGACAAATCATGTCATAGAAATTCGGAAGAAGACATTAATTTGTCTCTTTTTCTGATTAGTGAGTTCGTTGTATGATACAGATCAATGTAAAACTAAAATTAGTTTCTGAAAATATACTTTTTTTGTTTGTTTTCAAAAGTTTAATAAAAAATGATACTGGAAAAATACATCCTATAATGAAATCTAATTAAACTTGCAATTCAAAATCCTGTTTTTATTGATGAGTTTCACTGAAATTTTGAAAACAATATAATAAGCTCTCATATTATATTGTTTATAATATAAAATCTTTATAACCCTCTCATTTGTTTTTATATTTATATAGTTATATTTATTATATTTATAATATAAAAGTTTCAATATAATATTTAGTTTTTATATTTATAATATAAAAACTTTATAATAAGCTCTTATATCAGTATAAATTAAACTATACAAATCTGTATCTGAGGAACAAACATTTCCTGAAAATATTAAAAATCAAATGGTAGCAATACATCTTGTTTCACTGCCTCTTTTAAAAATTCCAACGTGAAATGAATATTTTTATACCATTTCATTTTACGTTGAACATTTGTAAAAACTATGTATTTGATAGTACTGAGTATTTGCTATTTTCTTAATCTATTTTTAGTAACAAACCAAATAAACATTAATGTACAAAACTTGTGCACCAAATATTTACTTAAATTCTTGGTTAGATAAATTTTTAGCAAAAAATAAACCCATGATGGCGAATAATAAAAGATTTTATTAATAAAATAATGAAAGAATTATAATAATACATCAAATCTATTACAATAAATACAAACCTATTATGTTCTTCAAATGCTCTAATGCTTTTCTGTATCTTACATACTGAATATAATCGTGTCATTTTTTTAAAACTACACTACTGGCCATTAAAATTGCTACACCTGGAAGAAATGCAGATAACAAAATGATATTTATTAAACAAATATATTATACTAGAAATAACAAGTGATTAACTTTTCAAAAAATTTGGCTGGATAGATCCTGAGAAATCAGTACCCAGAACAACCACCTCTGGCAGTAATAACAGCAGTTCTACGCCAGGGCATTGAGTCAAACAGAGATTGGATTGCATGTAGAAGTACAGATGCCCATGCAGCTTCAACACGATGGCACAGTTCATCAACCGTAATGACTGGCGTTTGGTGACGAGCCAGTCACTCGGCAACCATTGACCAGACGTTTTCTATTGGTGAAAGATCTGGAGAACGTGCTGGCCAGGGCAACAACTGAACATTTTCCGTATCAAGGAAGGTCCGTACAATACCGGAAACATGCGGTCGGGCATTATCCTGCTAAAACGTAGGGTTTCGCAGGGCTCAAATAAAGGGAAGAGTCACGGGTCGTAACACACCATAAATGTAACGTGCACTGTTCAAAGCACTGTCAATTCGAACAAGAGGTGACCAAGACGTGTATCCAATGGCAACCCATACTATCACGCCAGGTGATGGGCCAGTATGACGATAACGAGTACACGCTGCCAGTGTGCGTTCACCACGATACCGCCAAACACGGATGCCACCATCATGATGCTGTACGCAGAACCTGGATTCATCTGAAAAGATGACGTCTCGCCATTCGTGCGCCCAGGTTCGTCGTTAATCACACCATTGAAGGCGCTCTTGTCTATGACGCAGCGTCAAGGGAAGCCGCAGCCATGGTCTCCGAGCTGAGAGCCCATGCTGCTGCAAACTTCGTCGAATTGTTCGTGCAGACATTTGTTGTCTGCCAAACGACCCCGTTTCTTGACTCACGGCTCGTGACGTGGTTGCACGATCCATTACGGCCATGCGGATAATATGCCTGTCTTCTCAGCTGTTAGTGATAGGTGACCATTGAGATCCCTCATGGCGTTCCGTAGTAGCGTCCTGAACCCATCGATTCCATATTCTGCTAACAGTCATTGGATCTCGGCCGACGCGAGCAGCAATACTGCCATAAGATAAACCACAATCCTGGCACGCTACATTTCGATCTTTATCGAAGCTAGAAACGTGCTGGTACGCATTTCTCCTTCTTACACGAGGCATCACAACAACGTTTCACCAGGCAACAATGTTCAAATGCAATTTGTGTATGAGGAACCGGCTGAACAATTTCCTCATTTAAACACAATGTAGGTGTCGCTACTGGTGCCTGCTTTGTCTGAATGCGCTGAAAAGCTAATCATTTGGATATCACAGCACCTTCTTCCTTTCGTATTAATTTCACGTCTGTAGCATGTCGCCTTCTTGGCGTAGCAATTTTAATCGCAAGTAGTGTATTTTAAGCAATAGTATAATGAGAAGTAACACATCTGGACACTTAAAATACGAACTATTCATTTAGATATATTGAACCTTCTCTTCTGCTGGACAATTTTTATGACATTTAAAAATGAAAATTAAAAAAATGGTAATCATCAAAATGTCTATATTAATTATTATTGTGTTATATGTCACGTTGCAGGAACAACCGAATATTGAAATACAGAAAAGCAACTTTTTAGAGAAGAACATAACCACTGTCAGATCTAAAATTAAATCTAAGTAAATCGGCATTGATTACATTTGAGGGTAATGATAATCACATTTTCTATGATAGCTAGTGGTAGACAGCTTATTACTGTGTCTTTGATAGTGAGTAATAGTATAATAAGAAGCTCTGACGTCAGTGTTTTAATGTCTCTAAATTATATTATTCATTGTATTTTATTAAAATTGAAATGTTCTTCAATATATTCAATCGCTTAATGATTTGATTAAGAAAAACAACTGCTGTGTATGAAAGGACAAAATATATTTTAGTTTACATATTAATTATAGTTATATTAGTTTACACAAAAAATATACAATTATATTAGTTTACAAAAAAACAAAATATATTAAATTCACATTTCCTCCTAAGAAATATGAGAATCCATTTTGTTTTATCCATATTTTGTAAGAAAAGTGAGTCTTACTATACTTGAGATGAGCATATGTAGAAATATTTTCAACCCATTTAAACTGAGTCATTTAAAGATTTATTCGTAATGGCTTAATTTAGAAAATATGTGTGACTCTAAGTATAATATACTTTCTGATTTAAAATACAATTTTCTTTATTATTGATTAAAATTGCCATAGAAAATCCACAAATACCATAGATCTTTTATTTACAGTCTATCGCGTCTAATTTTCTAATAAAATTGCGTAAAAAGGATTTAAAAAAATTATATTTAATTTTTCGAAGATTTTTAGTTTTATTATAGAATAGAAAACTTATTTAACAATACTCATAAATGAAATCTGTAACATTTAAAATTAATATTTTACACAAACTTAAATAAAGTATGTGTATTATTAGATGTAACTGGCATTTTGTATCAAAGATTGAGAATTATTTCTAATAAGAACAAAATCTAAAATGCAAAAAGATATTTAATAATAAAAGTTATAAATCTATTAGAGATTAACATTAGGATGATACAAAATATTTGAGTAAATTCAGCAAATCTTAAACAAGAAATCTTATTAAGCAGTACAAAGAAATTTCATATATATGAAAATATGCACACTACAAACTTCAACTAAATTGTATTCCAGTCGGGCTAAAATTCATGTGAACTTAGTCAAGCTCTTCGGAATTGAAAGCGTAATTTAATCCGTTGCTCCCGCTTATCCTTCACATCCTCTTCCTCTAAGGCCATAACATTCTAAGATCTCCATTTCAAATGGTTGCCTGTTTGGATTGTCGCCCCATTCAAACACTACCTGGATCAAAAGTATCGGCTACTTAAACCACTGGTCAAAGGAACGAGTGGTGCAGGGCGATAGAATGTGAATGGGTTAGAACATTCTAAGAAAATGTTCCACGTTTAATTTTAATTGCCACCGAAACTTTGCAAATAATTGCTCCTTGGAAAATTTGATTACGATCCGAAATTTAGATTTCACATTTGTCAAGAGAAATAATATTTGCTCTGCTAATAAGTATATTGAGTTATCCATATATATGTTAACATTAAAAATTATGAAATATATTTCGCTTCAAATGTAAAAAGGAAATTATTTAATTGTTAATGCATATCAGCTCTATAATAATTAAATTGGGGAACAGATAAATGATAATGAAAAATATATTTTCTGTTTAAAATAATGTTTCTGATAAGTTGAAGAATATAAAGCTGTTTACAAGTATCAGTTCTTATCTTTGTAGAAATTCAACAAAATTGCGTTTACTATCAAAACATCATATTATATATCTTAAACCGTTTATTATTTTACTTAATCTAGTAGTTTTGATGCTATTTCAATTTAACGATAGGGTTTCCGACCCCCTGTTCTTATGTAACTATATTATATACTAAATATATTTAGTTCTATTATTCCATTATTTTCCATTTATTTTGGATTTAATAAATAAATTTTATTCTAATACGTTTCTAATGTAATAATTATTTTATACTAAATATTTTGTCTTCCTTTACTTTAATAATAAAATTTATTTTCTGCACACAATTATTGTTTTCAGCTATATTTAGAAATTACCATTTATTTGCAGCTTGATAACATTCGGAAGTAAGAATTGAAGTTCAAATTAAGCAACTGTGTTAGAATAAAAATTTATTGGAAGATTTAAAAAATAAGTAAATATAAAATGGAACAAAAGAAGAATTTCTCGTTTTTTCAAAGTAAGCAAAATATAAGCGATAAAATTTTTGATAGTTCTTTATGTGTTACATAGCATCTTGTTTGCTTAAGTTACTTTAGAAAGGAACGATTCTTTGATTTTAAAAGTATTACCCAGGAGACAGGTTATGCATCTTTCTTTGTGAAACAAAAATCTATGGCTTCATAGGTATTTTAAATATATTAAACATTTTCCTATGGTCGTTTTTCCTCAAAATTTTTGAATTTTAACTTTAGTTACTAAAACTAAGTATTTTAAAAATAAATTTTCCAGTTACTAGAAATTTTTTTCTAACTTCGGGACATTAGATGACTGGAAGGTCGGAAACTGTTACTCATATTAGCGTTACCCGGTGTTTACCTGTGAACCAAGTCACGGAGGTACAAGTAGCAATACCCGCTTCACACTAATACAAATTTGTTTATAGATCGTGCCACATTCAACCATCATCTCAGAAGAAAAAAGAACAAAGATTCACACAGAGAGAGAAAGGAAACGTCCATCCCTAGACCGGGATTTGAACTCAGTACTAACAGCGCAGGAGTCAGCCACTCAGCCACAAGCTGGCCTGTTACAAGAATGAATTTCTCTTGAATTAAAATCTGAACATCCCTGTTTCCCATTCATTTACATGCTAGATTCTTTCTAAGCCTTTTGTGGTTCCATTTATTTCTTTCACAGTTTAAATATTTTTGGCACAAGTTTTGCCCTAAAATCAGACATTTAAAAATATTATTTGTAATTAAAGGAATATTATTTGACCACTTATACTTATATGTTTATATTATTAAATTTTAAGAGCAAAGGAAAAAGCAAATTATACTTCCATAGTGGCCGTTTTAATAAATGCAACTAAATAGAAGCAATATGCCGCCGATGCAATAAATACAATGGATTCAACATATCATTTTGATTCATATTTATACACATTATAAAATCATTTGAATAATGTAAATTCGTAAGCATTATTATTGTTATGACGCAAAATTAATATTTGAAAATATATATAGTGGTAGATGGTTACCAGCAAAATCTGATAAGAATTAGCATATTCGTTTTACATTCACACTAAGCAATTGCATGTCCTATTTTGATTATTTTCTATAAATGGATAGTTGAAAATATTTTATACCAATAACCACATATAAACTTAATGGATAATAATAGCCTTACAAACTGAAAATGAAACTTTACACCGTAATGATGCTGTGTGAAAACAGATAGAGTTAACTTGCCTATAAAATATGTACATGATATTTTGTTTTTTCATTAAAATGATATAAACACGAAATTCATATATGACTTGATTATGAATAGGACTTGACTATGGGGTATGTAAGTGATATTTGTGTGCATATATGTATAGAATATTTTGAAAGTACAACAGAATTACATTATCATAAAACGATACAAATGTTAACAAAAATGTTCAAATAATATTTTAGAACAAATTGTATCTTGAATAAATATTTTATTTAAACAAATACAAATTTATTTCACTGAAATATTAAGTTTAAATTTATGACAAACACTTTACTCTAAACTTTGAACACGATGCAATAACGCTCAAAATATCACCAGTCATACAGAATAATGTTTTTATTTTAATGCATGATTGCTAATGATATTTATGTTTTATTTCAAACCAATATAATATAATAAATATATCGTAATATTGATTAAATGTTACAAAATGTTAAAAAAGCTTTCAAAAGGCGGTTTATTTTTTTGAATTTTTTATCTTTAATCTGGTTTACTCTTTTACTCTCGCTCTTATATTCCGACATGGCTTTAAAAATCATTGGCTGATGATTTGTTTAAAATCTGTTAACAGATTATATAACATAAAAAAACGAAGTTAAAAATGACCTGCGATTTGTTAAGAGAGTTAATCTTTATTCTGAAAGATCCTCGTTCTATCAATTACATTAAAATGATTCGAAAAATTGCTTACACTGGAATATTGCTTTTAATGGTTAAAAGTATACTATGAAAATTCTAATAAAGCAAATTTATTAATGGAGTATTAAACTTTATAAGGTATAATTTTTTTTTTAATTTTTATGTAAATTACATCAATATATGAGTCAAAAAAACATTTGAATTTTTTTTACTGATTTAAAACATAGAGATGCATAAAAAGTACATGTGGTATTTAAAAATTTTAAATTATACATTTATTAATAACAAAAATTAGATTTCTTTATATTTGAGAAATTTTATAACTGATTTTGTATATAAAATTTGTTTTCGTATTAACTTAAGAATTAAAAAAAATTATTTAATGGATTGAATTTAAGATGAAGTTTAGTTGTTATTTTTTTCAAAATAATTAATTGATAAAAATGAATTAATATCCATTGCATGATCACAGTTAAGAAATCTAGTTTCCAATTAACTTTTACAGAAAAAATATTGTAAAATTAGAAAATTTGAAAATAATTTCAAGTCAAATGAATTGAAGTTAAGTAAATTTAATAATAACATTTGAAATCATTATTTTGATAATAAATGAAAAAGTTAAAATTTGAGATGTTAGATGAATTAAAATTTGTGTAAAATTAGTTAAAATATATAAACTGTATAAAAATTATTTCAAGATAATTACTCAACAATTAATATCAGTATCATAAGAATGATATGAACGAAATCGAAAATAATTGGTAATTTGAAATTTTGATGTAAATTATAAAAATGTATACATTATTTGCAACTATTCTTTCTAAACTGATCCGATGTCAAAAATCTGTCATTCTTTACAAAACCAGATTAGAAATTAGTTTAACGAGATCCATTCCCAATCGATATCACCTTTCAGAAAAAAAATTGCTTTAAATAAAAATTATTGTTTTATCTTACTTCACTGCAAATTACGATTATTTTAATGATTGAAATAATTAATAAGCTATTTCAAAACTCTTGGATAAAAGATGTACTACTCAATATTTCTTTTGTTTCTAATGGCGGGCACCCTTGAGCAAGTATAGTACATTAGCCCATTAGCCGCAACAAGGCCGGAAACTGCTACTCATTTTATCGTTATCAGGTGAGCACCTGTGAACCAAGTCATGGAGATACGAGTAGCATCGCCCACGCCACACCACCACAAACCCGTTTATAGGGCGAGCCACATTCATCCATCATCTGAGGAAAGGACAAGAAACACAGAGAGAGAAAGAGAAAGTACATCCATGCCCGAGCCGGGATTCGAACCCAGGTACTACCCATCCGTAATCAGTTACGCTAACCACTAGACAGGTTGGGCAGCTTACTGCGCAATATTACATTCCTTGAAACCCATAACTAATATTAATAATATTATTTTTTTTTTTAGTTTTCAACAAGCCTCATTAAATTCTGATTTTTTTTCCATCATTTTGTGAAATTTAAGACTGAAAATATATTACTGAAGACGAAGAATAAATAAAATGATACTATTGTGAAAATTAAATTCACGTATATATTCAAATAGCATTTCCATGTGATTAAGTAAATTTTTTGTTGCCAGATGTAGTTTAAATTAACTATTTATATTATCAAATGATTTCTATTTTCTAATGCAGGACATTATTAAAAATGAAAGTAAAAAAACACTTTGGATATTAAACATATTTAGCAATATGAGGCGTGGAAGTGATGGCAAATATGTAGTGGGGAGAGCATATGGTATCGTTGCTCCGAAAAAGGATGGGCCCTCTCAAATGACCAACCATAAGACTTGGCCATATTTTACTTACTCAATCCACCGTTAGTGAACGCGATAAACTTTCGTCTGGGTTGGGATTCGGATTCATCGTCTTCCAATAATGACAGGAAATTTCTTAATAAACCAGGCTACCACTGTATATATATTATACAGAAAATTTTATTTTTTTAAAACTCAAAGAACTTTAATAAAATGATATAGAATATCTTGTAAACAAATAAATATGAGCCATAGCCAACAAGAATTAAGCGATCAAAGCTCCAGGATGCTCGAAACATAATTGAGAATGATTAAGATATATTGAGACGGCAATTTCACATCCTCAGGTACCCAAATAAGAGCTGAAATTATTCAAGTCAACTAACAAGGAAAAGTTAATATTGTTTTTTAACAGTGAAAATCAAAAATAATTTGATAATAATCAATCAATTTAAACAAAAAAGTAATGATACATTTTTAGCCGTTTAAGGAAAAATTAAATAAACTTGTATTCAAAATGTAAGTAACAATTCATATCTGAAATAGATGGCATGAAATAGCAGAATAAATTCTTCCACACTGTATAATAACGTGCAAAATCCAATAGAAGTGTATTAATTATGCAAATACCATCAACAATTCATCATAAATGACTTCAATATACACAAACGCATAGTGTTAACTCTTGAGCTCAAGACTAAAATAAAAATCAAGATAGAGACGCAATTAAAAGTATTAGCTGCAAATACAAGTCAGTTCTTTCGTGAAATATGAGAAGAAATCACCTGAAAGATTTCCCGTGTGATAGGAATGATAGTGAAACAGCACACTGTAAAAGATGTAACAAAAAAGTAAGTAATCGGCAAAATTGTATTTTGCGTGGTTGAAGAGCCTTCTGAATCTTAGGAACAGATTTTTAGAAAGGTTGATGATGGCTCTTCAAATAAAACGACTGCAATGGATAAGCGATATATTGCCCTCAACCGAAAAAAGGCAACTGAAATTGGGTGAGTGTGTCACCGTTTACTGCGTCCAGGTGATTTCACAGAGTTAGCCTAATCACTGAACGCGGCATTCCTTTGAAATTTGGTTACCAGCACCAGCTTTTAAAGTGGTGATGCAAGGTGTAAAAAAAATGGCATTAATGAACCAGTGTCCTTTTCACTGATGCTGATCGTTATATTATCACAAGATACTCCCAATAGCAATTGATTTGGAAAGATTTCGGTTCACGGTTTCATCTAATTGGCATTACGGAATGAGACTATTAGATTGATCTTGGAGTTTTGGATCAGGAAGACATTATATGGAACTGTCAGACCGAGTTCCGAGTTATTGGTAGAGGTTCTGGTAACTAAAGATAGCTATTGTAAGGATGTGTTTCTTCCCCAGGTGCAGGGTTGGACGAGCATGTCTTTTTGAGCCCTGTGCCAAAAAAATCCAACCAATCAATCTTTCACATCTGTATCTGTTTTGAGGAGTATATGAACAAGACAAGTTTTTATTTTTTATAACGTGTTGCCATATAGGACTCTTGGTATTCTGCAGCTTCTACTAAAAGAAAATATCAAACGAATGAATTGAACCGCAATCTTCCCTCAACTTTAATCGTAAAGGATATGTGTGGGATGCTTTGAGGAGACACCATTCAGAAGGGTTACACCCTCCGGGGAGTACCTAACCGTTGAAAAGAACGCTTATTGAAGAATGGTCATTGATATCTCGAGAGTTGTTGTATATTATACCATATTAAACTAAATACTATCATAAACATAGTATCATACTAAATACAATCTAAATATCATAAAAAATAAATATCATACTAAAGAATATGTTCTTCTTTTTTACCTTGGGCAGACAATCGTGTGTAACGATCTCATTTCGGAGTTTTTTGTCTCTCAGATGAGTCTTGTTGAGATATGGAGAAAAAAATACGTCTCTGATTTTTTACATCCCAGTATATATATCCCTATATATAGAATATTTCTTTCGTATTCATGTATACAATCACTAAAATTAAAGAAATGTGGATTGCTAATTTCATGTACATATATGTGGACGTATCAACACATTTTAAAATATTATTTTGGCAAATTAAGTAAAGAAAACTAATGCACAATTTGAATCTCGTAAATCATTCAGATTTTAAATAATTACAAATTATGTCACTATTTTTTATGATCTAAATCCAGTAAAAGTACTTTTTCTTTTTAGTTGAAAATGTATTTTTAGTTACTACTAATTAAGCATTATCATAACATTTTAATAAGAAATTAATCATATTAACGATTTATTTTATAAATTGCAAGATAGGAAAAAATTTGAGTTTGTTTTGAAATTATAAATCTGCTTACTAAATGGTTATATTTGACTATGATATTGTAAAATAAGAAAAATATTTAATTTTTCTAATATCTATTGTAGTTTTCTGAAACATATTTTATTACAATAAACAAACCAGAAAAGTTGTCAAGCTTTAGTTGTAGTATTAAAATCAATATTAAGCCGGAAAAGTAATGTACAATGGTAGAAAGCAAGGATTCTTGGATTTAAAAAGTAAAATTTGAACACAGAACATTTATCAAAGCGTTGATTTATAATATCTTAAAATATATAATCCAATGTTAATATATTTTCCCCAGTTATACTCATTAAGTTTAATTAAAAAAAATGTATTTAAAACAATATTTGAATATTAACTAAAATCTCTGAAAGAATACTTGTTTTATTTAAACAATTTAATTCCGATACTGTTATTTTAATATTTTCTTAAAAGGTAATTTTTCGACGTATTGATTTATTTTGTAATGTTACAAATAACTCAATAAATGCTCTGCAATCTCACTTCAAATTTGCTAATCTTCTACGGGAAGCACGGAAATCTTTCTCAAGGATGAAACTTCACTAATTACTAAATATTATCCACTTAAAAGAGCTATAAGATGGTGCTAAACTTTAAACTTTAATGAAATACAGCAAATAAGATCTTTAATTACAGTTTTGTAACTTAAATTTGTGTCTTTCATTCAAAGACAGGAGCGCAAAGTAATTAGGGGTTGTGAAACTCTAATAAACATTTGTGAATGAAGTTGGTGGTGTCAAAAACTGCTACATGATTAATGAATACTAAGAGAAAATTACACTAAGATAAAAATATTTGACGCATTTAACTATTTTTTTCTATAACCAAAACATTAGAGAATACAATATTTTGTATGTACATTATTATTTCATTTAAAATATTATTCAAAATGTCTCAAATAAATAGTTCCGATTTTATACAAAAGAATGAATAAAAAAAAGCTGAAGTAACCTATTTAATTTTGTTAGGAAATTTATTAAGTTTGGAAATGGAAATAAAGAATAAAAATGAATTTTAATAAAATAGTTGATAAGATTAGGGCTTACATTTTTTGTCATGTACATTAGTTATTCTTCAAAAATAAAACAGTAATTTTTCTATTTATATAGAGATATAATAACAGGCACATATAGAAAACCTAATACATTCCATTGAAATTGTTATAGTCAGCGTAATATGTTTACATGTTTCTGGAATGAAAACCCACAAAAACTTGAAGCATTTACCTCAAGTGGCTTACAAACAAAAAAGCGGAAGCGTTATAGCCAAATTATTGTATTGAAATAGTGGCTGTATATGAAATCGACAAGTTTCTAACCAAAGAACTTGGTCTCATCAGTACGTTATTATGAACTCGCATAGTTATTTTAATATTTTTATATCGCTTTGAATTGAAATCCATGTCAAATACTGCATATGTTAATGGATGACAGATGCTGGATAAATGCCTTTTGTGTATACAATTAAAGGCATAGATTCTTGGCGAGCTCCCAAATAATTTCACACACATGTTTAATCAAATATTTATTTAACACAAAATATTTCATACTCATGTTTATTGTTTATTTAAACATAACGTCTTTCATATAATTCCTCAAGTAATAAATGATTTAGATGAAAATTAAAGTCAAGAAATTTATTTTGAAATATTATAAACTTATTTTCTGAAAATATATCCATAGCACATTAATGGTTTTAGATTGTCCATATAATTACAATTTTACATTATTTAGGGTTCATTATTATTTGTTTTTACAGTAATATTTACATTAATTGTCTATAAAACAAACGATGAAATAATGCGGATTAAAATAGATTTAAAATATGGCATACTTCTTTACAAACAGAATTTAATTTATCTCTATTGTAATAAGTGATTAAGAGCTCATCAAAGACAAAATTAATTTGCATTTACTCTCAACATGTATGCTTTATTTAATAATTTGCTTGTGTTCATAATAAACTTACCATTACCATTACCATTATTAGTTTTTGTACACTAAATGTAAGGGTTTTTTTGCACTTGGGTATAATATTTATAAGTGATAATGTGTTTTTAATATTTTATCTCTGTAAAAAAACGACGAATATTTTTCTGTAATTCGCAAGTATAATTTTTTTTTAAATCAATACATTTCAACTGCATTTTGAAATTTGCAGTATACTAAATATTTTTTATTAATTTTCCAAAATTGTAGAAAACTGTTAAAATGATTTTATCGAACTATCAAAATAATATCGTTTTGAAATTTCAATTAAATATTAATAGCTACAAAATTAAAAAATCAATTATTTTTGTGATTACCCAATTAATTGTGAGCGAATAAATGTTTTCTTTAATTATTTTCAGATATTTCTACTATATTAATACTTTAAATAAAATTTTTTGTATGAAATACAAAAGTTAAAATTTGTCAAATAAACGTCATGTTGAATATCAACTCTTTTATGTTATTTATTTAATAAGAATTTGCATTAAGTTGCCACACAATTTTTCGATAAATATCAAGTTGCTTAGTTATTTCAAAATGGATTTTGAAAACTTTTTAAGAACTATTATGCAGACTGCTGTAAGTTTTTCATTGTACAATTCTTTCCAAAGAGTTTAAATATTGTTGCTAAATATATTTTCAAAGACATCTTTGTTACAACTTCAAATAACGTATAACATATCAAGTTTAAAATAAGAAACATTTGAATGTTTAAAGCTTTTCCCTTTATTTGTGCTGTTGAAATTGGCAAGAGCACTTTTATTCTCTCCAAGAATGAATACTATATTTCATTCTTATTCCCGAATTTCAAAAAATACTATTTAATATATAAAATATGAATAATGTTTATTTGCATTTTAAATATAGGCATATTTTAAATTGTAAACAACTTTGAAAGTTCATACAAAATGTATGTATATATGTAGAAAAACATTAAT
>JAPDSC010088541.1:0-10533 GCA_026290005.1 Latrodectus geometricus | reverse complement strand
GTGGTTATATAAAATATCCTACTCTTTCTAGAGTGGTTAAAGCATGTCTGTCGTTATTGAATGTAAATTCCCAACCAGAAAGAGGGTTTTCAACTAACAATTCTGTTGTGACAAAGGAGAGAGCTTCTTTATCAGAATTAACCGTTCAAAGTTTACGGATTTGTCATGATTTTATTCGAATGCATGGCAATTCTGTTTCCTCCATTCCATATACCAAAGAAATGATGCATTATATTCAGAAATCTCATGCAGAATATGCATGATATATGGAAAAATCAAAAGATGTAACACAATTAGAGAAGAAAAGAAAGGATGAGGAAGATGTAGAAGTTACTAGTGAAAAAAAAGTTTAAACAATCGCACCTATTAGAAAAAAATTAATGAACTTGAGGAAAAAAAGAAAAATTTGCTTGATAATCAGTGTGTATCTCAAAAACTTTTGGATGATGCAACTAAAAAAATAGCATGTGCTATCAGTGATGATAATATGAGTGATGTGAAAGTTGGACAAATGATGCTGTCTGCTGCTGAATGATAAATTAAAAAAGTGCAAATTATTAAAAAAGTATTAAAAAAGTGCAAATTAAATAATTGGAATTAAATGTTAATGCATCCAGTTCAAAATGAACATTATTCAATGATACATAAATTAACTGTTAATTTAAAGCATTTATCATGTAACTTATTAATTTTCAGAAAATGTTCAGTATAAAAAGTTTAAATTTCTGTATTATTTTTCATATTGTTGTATTAAAAATTAAAAAACTCAGAATTTATTAAATAGTTTATTCCTTTCTAAAATGTGTTTTATGCATAAAACAGAAATTAATAAGTAAAAGTAACATTGTTTTTCTTTAATTATTGAAATATGTCCTGAAAAATGTCCTGATATTTCTTGAAAATAGTGTCCTGAAAAAAAAAATTCTGTACTCCGACCCCTGAGATTATTTTTACTTAAGTTTTTAACTGCTTTTTCAGATAAATCACCATGGCAAGAACTTTAGTAAAATTCTTTTTTATTGATGTTAATTAATTTTGCAATTAATGAAGATCCAAATTTTGTTTTGACTTTTTTCAAAGGTATTAAATTGTATATTTCAACTTCTAAATCTCTCAGTTTAAAAGTTTCAGGATATATATTCTTTTTGATGTTTTTGAATTCTTCCATTTATGATATTTTATTATTTTAGATGATTTTACATTTTAAAAAATATTTTCTGAAGATATATATAATATAATGCATTATTTCATCTACTAGTTCAAGTGCTTTTTCTTTTATATCTTTATTTTCAACTTGTAAAATTAATTCTTTTACTTGATCAATATATTTCATTATTAAATCATCAATTCCACATGTTATTTATTTTATTGATTTCTATCTAATTATTAATTAATTTTGAACTCTCTGTTATTTCTTCACTTGATATCTAAGTATTTTATTTCTTCTATTTATTGCAAACTACTTTTTTGAATGGATTTCTTATATTGACAACATTTATATAGAGAGCTCATAGGACTTAATATTCTTGGACATTTAGGTACATCAGTATCAACAGCTGGTATATTTAATTCCATAAATATTTCTTTTTCAATTGTTCCTCCTTTATAAGCAAATGTACCACCATGTTAATTCTCAATTGGGTGTAAATATTTTATAATTTCAGTTATTGTGGTTTTGTTAAATGTATCCAACTAATTTCTCTGACAATTTTTTATACCTTGAAAACTAAATCTTTGTATGTTGAATATCAATGTTATATAAGTCATTTTATTTTAAATGCATTTTTATAAAGCTTTATGAATAATTTTAAAAAGATATAAAATGTGAAAGATATAAAAAAATGAAGCATAAAAAATATTAAATATAGAAAATATGGAAAATATAAAACATTACTACAAAATATGAATGATATTAATATCCAAAAGGAACTGTGTTATAATCATCCAAGATTCTACATTTATCACATTTGAACATATCTCTTAGAGAGATTTCAAGTATTAAATTAACTATCTTTTTGTATTTTAAACTGGTTAATGTCAACATCTATACAATATTTGTTTTCATTCCAGTTACCAAAATCTAATATTGTTTCACTCTGATATGACAATTTAAAACCGTTTACTTTTCCATGCACAAAGTTGTCATTCAATATATATCCATAATCTTAACTAGCTCCAGATATCAAATATTTCATAAATTGATCATTTCCAAGTTCATCTGTCCAATCTCCTAACATACACCCTGTTGGAATATCTTTAGTTCTCTCATCTATATAAACAATACTTATGTATTATAAAATATAACTTTTTCTTTTAATTTATTTAACATTTTATATAATTGTATTCTAGCAGAACTGGTTGTAAATACTGCTATATAAATATTTATGTTAAAATTATTTTTCTCATACTGTTCTTTCATTTTATAATTCCCTTTTACACAGTCATTATTCATAAATACCATGTTTAAATCTTTTATTGTATCATTGAGTATAATTCCATAGAAATCTCCAATCTTTATTATGTATTTAGTTTGTTTCATATTTTTTCACTGTTTGAACTTGCCCCATAAAGAGTTCAAATATATTTTAGCTATAAATCTTAAACCTGGACTCTGTTTTTCAATTTCATACTTAATTTCTCTTTAACTACTTTCTTACATTTCTTTTCATTTTTAAAGTTATTTTTCCATGTATCACATGGTTCGAGTTTAGTTTTTAAAAACAGTTTTATGTACTCTTTCAATAATTCATTTGATTTATTTTCAAAGTTCCAAACTTCATAAATAGTCATTGTTTTATATCCTTTTTTAATAGCTAATTTCATTTCATCTGTAGTCCAAGTACCTATGAAACATCTTTGTTATCACTTTGTTTACATTCTGAATTTCTGATATCGTTACAATTTTTACATTTCTTTTTATTTAGAGATGATAGAAAGTGTTTACAGTGAATGGTTTCAGAACATGATCTTCATAGTGAAACGACAATTTTTCTCTTTTGTAAGATAGTACAGGATTATATAATTTCCGAGGTGGTATTACTTTACATTTTATCAAACCATACCGATTTTTATTATATTTTTCAGGGTTAAATATTTTATCAGGATGGCCAATAATCAAAGTAATTAATTGTTGTGTATAAAGAAGTTACATCTAAGTATCTTTTTTTTCATTCGTTTTAAATTTGTATTTTAATTTAGTAGGTTCACATCTACCACCATAAAAAGCATCTCTAGGATTTCAGGTTCAATAAAATCTTTTTTTCATTTTTTTTATATATTTTTTTATATATTTATTACTGTCAAAAGTGCAATCCCATATAGTTATTAATTCATATCCTTCTTTCATTATTTTCTTATTAATCTTTTTAGTTCTTTTAAATAAATCTTTCATCAACATTTGATTTTTAAGATTTATTTGTATGCCAGAAAAACAATTTTTACATCCATCCAATAACAAACATTGAATTGAAAAACTGTATTTTCAATTCAATGTTTGAAATCCATCAACTTGATAAGTTTTACTTCCTAATTTCAGTTTTTTCTCTCTCCATTCAAAGCATATTGAATATTAATATTTTCTATTTTTGGAATATAATTAAACCAAACAATTGATTTTTTACTATATTGATCTTTGCGAATTGCATCATTATCAATAGCTATAGTATTTCTTTTCAAGAATTTATCTCTGTAAATATTTATACATACACTTGCTAATGTTACATACTTAAAGGAATCTACATTATCAGTTTCTAAAAATGATCTTCTCCAATTCCAAACATCCTTTTCTTAAAATATCTACATCTGATTTACAATATTTTATAAATTCTTTTTGAAAATCAAATATTTCATTTTTAACAGAATTATACCATTTATTAAAATTATTTCTTTCATTAGTAGCTATTGTATCATATCCATAGTAATATTTATCAGGATATTTATCAACATAATTTTGATTATGTTTGGTATTAAAAAAATGTGAAAAATATCCTTTAGTTAATTCAAGTAATCCAAATGTTTTTGGAATTTTTTTTAATGATATCATTGTGAAATTTATTGAATCAATAAAGCTTATATTGTAAACAGGAAAATACAAATCAGTTAATTTATTACCTTGGTATATAGTAAATATTTTAATGTTATTTTTGATGCAATATTTAACTAAAAATTGCAAATCAAATTCTTTTCCATAATCAACTAAACAGGTATATTCATAATAATTATCTTTAAATAATCAACTACAAAATTCATTTTCATCTTCAAATATTTCCTCTTTACCTTCATAATCATGACATATTAAGAGATTAACTTCATGAATTCCAGTTTCTTGAATGGTTTCAAGATCAAAAAATGGATATTTTTCAGTATAATCAAGTCTACATTTTTCTCACTAATTTTTTTGATCTTGTATGAAAGTAGGACATTTCTGTTGAACACACCTTTTCAATCAACTCTTGTTTCATAAAACATTTATGATCATTCATTAGCCATCTCCAACAATTTTTACATCTCATTTCACCACAGTTATGATCCGTATGTTTTCTTTCTAATGTACTTATATTTCTTTTACACTTTAAACATTTCCATAATATTTTACAAACACTATAACCTTTATTACAATTAGAATTTTGTACAAAATATCTATTACATTTTAATGGACATTTGTGACGATTAGTTTTCTTATATCCTGTTTTGCAGTAATTACAATAATGATTTTTACCTAGAAATCATGTAATAGTAGTAATTACATTAAAATGATTTTGAATCTTGTATATGTAAATACATGTAAATTTATATTCTCAAGAATATAAACTTTGATTACAGTCTTTTCTGCAGTAAATATTAATTTGAGTATCTAAGAATTGTTCAAATATTTTAACTCTTCTAAGCTACATATTTGTGAAGGAATATTACATAAATTATATAGTTTTGCTGCTAATGCTTTTCTTAATAAAAACTTTTTCTAATATATGCTATATCATTTTCTTTTCTTTTTGAGAGTTTAATTTATCACATAATAATTTTGGATTTTAAACAGCTAGAGCAGTTACAATAGATCTATCTAAACATATATTATCATTATTTTTTATTTGAGAAATTCTAATTTTCTTTGAAGAATCTGTTACATTCTTACATTCATTCTTAATTCACATTCTTAATGATTTATGTCTACCTCCTTCTGGTAATTCAATTATATGAAAATCAAAAATACATTCAGTTATATCAAGTTTTTTGTATTCAATCTTATTATTTAATGTTTCTAAATATACTTCATAAGCATCTTTAATTCAAGTAATTTTAGTATGAAAAGGTGCACTTAATTTTAGATTATGCACAATTATATCAACTTTATTATTTATATTTCTAGCTTTTCTAAATAAATCTGATAAAATATTATATTATTGTACAAGCTTAATTTTATTTATCTCCACAATCTTATAAGTTTTTCTATGAGTCATATATTTCTTTATATATTTACTTTTAATTTCATAATCAGGTTTAATAAAATCATTTAGTTTTACTTTTCATTTAATTTTTATATTTTTTACATGTTCAAAATTTTTAGTATCTTTATTAAATTTTAAGTTATATGAATAAAATAATTTTTTTATGTTTTCTCTTTTCTTTGGATATTTAATAAATGATTTCTTGTTTAATACATTAATAATTAATTATTAAATATATTTTTCAAGTAACTAATTTTATTAAATATGTTCATTGAATATTTTTTTCTTATAATTTTTGTAATGCGCAAGATTCTCTTAATGTATAAACCCAAACATCTAACAAATCACAATTATCTCCGAACTCTTCAAATATATTTTTAAATATTAATTGTTTAAAATAATGTAATTTTAATATTCTTTTTATGTGTAATTCTATTATTCTTATATTATCATAACTAATTTAAAATCTGGCTTTCTAAAAAATACAACTATATGATTATTTCTATGTCTTAAACTATCATATTCTAGTTTTATTCTAAGTGTAAATAGATTGATATTCAATAATAATACTTTTGTAAAATTTTTTTCAAACATTTATTTAAATATAAAATAGTGTCCTCTTAAAATAACCAATTATCTTAACTTGCTTGTGTAAATATAGCAAAATATGTTATTGTCCATTTTTTAATATTTTTACTCCCCATTTTGGGGGGGGGGTGTTCTACCTTAATGATTTTTTTATGTTTTAATAACAATTTTTGGGGTGATAGAATTCTTTCTACCAAAATAATCAATTTTTAAGGGAGTATGTCAGTTACACACCCTTACTTTTGAATTAAATTTTTTATTTATCCAACTATTATATTCTTCTTGATAATGTAACCTTTTTACTAATAACTTGTTTTTTTTTATTATTTTTTCAATTTGCAAACATATATGTTACAAGTAAATAAAAGATAATTATTAATATGGACAAACAGGATATTTTCATGCTACTAAGTTTTGCAAATCTGTAGGCTAGAGATTTAAACATTTGTTGGAAAATAAACAATATAAAGAATTAATATATTATTATAAAAAAAAAAGCGACGGCTGGAATTCTGTCCATCACTTTTTAGATATTAAAAAGGAAGTAAAGATGAAAATTACAATAAAATTATATCAGGTACATACATTCCAGAAGAATTAATTTTAAGTATATCTTTATGGGTATCCAATGATTTTTATGATAAAGTTTATTTAAAAGCTAAAAATTATTATGTTAATGAATTCAATAAAAATATAAAAATAATGTTAATAAATTACAAAACAGATTAGATACAGTACTTGTTGAAACAGAAAAAATTAGAATTAAAAATGAAAAATATAAAGATGATGTAGCTTCTAAAACTACATAACTTAGAAAATTAAATATGTTAATTATTATACAAAAAAAAATAAAGAAGATTCTGAATATCAATATTATGTTATTAGATGCCAAAAAGTTATTTATAGTACTATGAATTTGAAAAAGAAATATCCTCAGTTATCTATAGCTCATGAAATACCTTATAATCCTAATTTAATTAATTTGTATAATAGAAAATATATGATATATTGATACTACTACATACTTTAATCATATGAAATTCAAAGAGCATAATTTTAAAAGATTTATAAAAGATGTGGAAAAATTGATTCCTAAATTAGATCAATTATATCTTTTTTATTTATCCAACTTTCTTCTGGATAATGTAACCATTTTACTAATACTTTATTACTTTTTTCTTTTATTTTTTCAATTTTGTATAAAATCTAATTATCGTATTTAACTTATTCATTTTCATAATAAGTGCCTTTAATTTCTTTGTTGTTATTCTATATGTAACTAGATCTGTTTTTATTACTTCAGATATTATAAAAATTTCATCTGTAAATGTAAGATTATAACCTCTAGTAAAAGTTTCTGTATATTTTGAAATTTTTACTTTATCACTTTCTTTAAAAAAATTTTTGATAATCTTTTTAACATACAAATGATTGTATATAATATTTTCTTTTTTACTTGCTTCTGTTGGTGTCATTTTAATAGATCTATGTTATTATGATTGTAAACTAATTTATCTAATACATCTATATATCATCTTGCATTATTAGCTGATAAAAATTTTCTTATTTATACATTTAAAGTTCTATTGAATCGTTCAACAGACCAAGCATTTAACTTTTGTATTATTAGTACTAAACCATTAAATATTATTTAAAAACACATTATGAAAACACATTTTGTGTTAAAGAAGATAAGAACTCTAAACTATAATCAGTTTGTATATTTGATGATCTTTTCTCTTTGAATATCTTAACATTAGTTACTAACATTAGTTACTAAACATAAAAACATTAGTTACTTCTTCACCTGTTTTTCTTATAATTGGAACAGCCCATGCATATTTGCTTAATATATCTATAGCAGTTAATTGATACCATCATTACATTTAATAAATGGCGTTATGAATAGTAAATCTGCTTGTCACTGATCATCAATGTTTGAAACATGAATCCTGTGTCTTTTAAATTTACGAATAATAGGTTTATGTCTAGTATACATATCTTGAGTATGAAGAAAACCAGTTATATCTTTTTGAGTAGATTTCGTTTTTCTTTTTAATTCATTGATACCACAATAACCTTTTAAAAGATCAGAATGTACATCTTTTAAGATTATATTGGTGTCTTTTTTTTTTTTTTTTTAACACTTTGAATTACAACACAAATTCACACAAATTCCTTTCATCAAAGGTTTTCCATCTTTAGATGTTGTAGTTTAACGTCTATACTATCTGTATGAGTTTTACATTTTAAACAGTAAATGAGTGAATCCATGTCAAATGTCTTTTTTGATTTAATGATTGGTTTAACAATTGCTGTTTCTAACATTTCACATTTTGCAGGGTTTAGAATTTCATCTAATACTTTTAACTTCATTTCATGTTTTAGTATCTTGATTTCTTTAAATAACAAATATCATGTTTATATGCAGTTTCATCAACTCTGTTAATTGGTTTGCTCCATTCTTTATATGATAAAATTGGATTCAATCTTGTTTTACCATATAGTAATTGAGTCCAAGGTTCTGTAAATGAGTCTGGTAGTTGCATTTCAAATGGTAAATTATTAATAGATTTATTAATAACACCTTTTCCATTTGAAATTCTGTTTATTGCACATTTATTTAGATATAAAATTATTTATCAAATATTTATAACCATTTATTTGAATCTTCTTTGCATATTTTTTCTATAGGAAAATTTTGTAAGTTTTGAATATATTCATCTTCTCTCATACATACTTCTTGTCCAGTCAAATTGTTTCATTTCAATAAATTTAATAGCTGTTTATAAAACGTATTAGCTTGTTTATATTCACTCTTTTTAGCAGAAATATTTAAATAACAATTATTTCAATGATCCCTGCTGTTATACTCAATGTTGATAAGGATAGAAAAATAAATCCAGATAAACCAGAAATACTAAATAAAAACTTACCAATTTATAATGAAACACTCAATTTATTCATTAATTGATAATACTTTCAATATATAAAAACTTCTGGCAATATCTAAATTTAGCCTTTTATTGTGCATCATTTTCATTGTTTAGGGCAATATTTTATTATTAATATTTAAAGTGTCTCCTCTTTCCATGTCTGTTTATATATACTTTTATATAATGCTTAAAAATGTCATATTGTCCAAAAAATTGTCCTTTTTTGTTATAAATTAAATTGCTTAGTCTTTTTTTAATTTTATTGTTTGTGAAGTACTGTGAACACAGTTATGATGCATTAGATTTGCTCTAATTTACATACTATATTGATTTCTCTTAAAAATTTATAATATATAATTACAGTATTCTTTTTAATGCAGCTTTTAGGACATTTGTTACAAACTGCCAAGCAAGTGGCTCTTAAAGAAAATCTAACAAATGGATATAGAATTGGTAAGAAAAAATTTTAAAAATGTTTCAATTTTATTTTAAACTGTCTAGTATAAATTAATATAATTAATTCTCTACTACTGTATATCAATGAAAATCTTTATTGCACCTAGTGTCTTTGAGAAAAAATTTTTTCATTAGAAAGAAAATTCTATGTATTGATGAAAATTATGTATTTTATTGTCTTTATAATGTCTTTATTGTTGTTTTTAAAATTGAATTTATAATGTTATATAATTCCAAAAAAAAAATTTCATTTAATGTCAATATTTACTGACAAATTTATTCTAGTAATTATTTTTGGGCCTTTGAGTGACATTTTAAAGCTTCCTTGTGGCAATAATATATTAAACATTTTAAACTATCTATTTGCATTGGATAAATTCTGATCATTTTGTTTCTTTTATGATTTGTTCAAAACTATTAAAATAAAATGTTATTTTTATATATGTTTTTTAGGGATTTTGTGGGTTATTCGGAAGATTTACTTGGCACATAAACATGTCTTTTAATAATAGGCAATAAAATATTATCTTGTAAGAAGTTATTAAATGATAACAAAAGAAAATGAATTGTGTAGACCTTTTTGGGCTTTAAACTTTTATTAAAAGTAAATTTTTTTGGTAGTTTTTAATTTTATAAAAACCATTAGTGTTTTAGAAATTATAATGCATATTTTGAATTCTGTTGATTAGTTAATTATTCATATTTTATTATTATTTCTTTTATCATTTTATAAAATGAACACATTAACTAAATTATTGATTGTAGTCAGTATCGCAATCTATTCAGTGCAAGGAAAACTTATAAATGGGATTTAAATTTACAGAATATGTTATAAAAAAATAAATAAAGTAAAATTATGGCTTTTATAAATTTGTCAAGGAATATTTTTTTGCAATAAGAGCTTTCATTAAAATTAAACCTAACTGTTTCTTCAGTAAGGGAAATATTTTGTTTCTCTTGAAGGATTCTGTTGTATATTTATTTTATGTTATTTATATTTATTTTTGATGCCAGAAATTGTGTACTTAAAATATATATGTATTCTTTTATCTTAAGGAATTAATTTCTTGTTTTAATTTCTATTTTATAAAAATAATAAAAAATACATA
>JAPDSC010088523.1:7542-17556 GCA_026290005.1 Latrodectus geometricus | reverse complement strand
AGTACAGTATTACTAAAACTTCTGTAAATGAGATTGACTAACTGAAGCATATTCCTCTCTGTTTCTTTGAAGGGAAAAATTTTAAAATATGCTAGACTATTGCTATATTGAAATTCTAATCAAATGAAAAATTTCAGAGATTAAAATGAATCTAAATACCAGCTATAGTCATTAACTCAACAGAAATGTAATGGCCTTTTTCATAACTTTATCAATGGAAACAGATGACTTAGATACATTGACTGACATCCAATGCTATCACCTGGTAAATGTCAACTGTGATGTTAAGTGCATATTGGTGATGTGTTCTCAGATATAAATTTGAATTTATAGAGTGTAAATATGAATTTGAATTGTGATAATCATAACATAAGATTTATTTGAATACATTCGCCTCTGATCTTGTAGTACAGCTGTATGATCCATTAAGGCCATGTGAGTAACATAACTATTTTTGCAGTTATTGATAGCTATCCTCCTTCAACCTTGTTTGGCGCAACTTGTCCAATTTTGGACCTTGTGCCACAAAACCCAACCAACCTTCAACATTGTTTTTGTGTGAGCATCTTGAACCCATCAAGCTGAGCTGGCAATGCTCTAACTTAAGTTTACAAGCTCAGGCTTGGATATTGCAGTGTTTATCAAAGTCCACTTTAAAGTTAAGTCCTGTAGATCCTGGTCTATTATCCTTTATGTATAGGGGAATGCCTCGAGTAGCAAATTAAAGCTTTCGATTCTATATTTTGCAGACTCGATCTGTTTAAGTTAATAAAGTGTATTTAAATATCTATTAGTGACCACATACATACTATTTCAATACTTCAAATTTTTTTATTCAAAATTTTAACTAAGAAGTGAAGAACTCTTTTTTTATTTTTCACATTGAATCTTTAATAAATGATTTTACAATTGATTGTAATTTAGTTTTATTTGAGAACAGTTTACATGATAATGGAAAATCTAATATTATAAATGTCTACATCACAATTGACAAGGATTTTATAAATAAAAGCAGTATGAATTTTATGAACATTAATGAAGTGTTTACAGATTTTAATTTCAGAAAAACTCTGTTTATTTTTATTGAAACAAAAAATTGATTAATTAAAAAATGATTGTTTAAATTCAGATCAGAGTACAAAAAATATTTTGCTAATAAAAGGATTTTTCCTATAGTGATTGATATATTTCGTATGATAAAGAAATGTGTGACCGCTAATACTATATGCAAAGATTTTGTTGTAGGGTTGTCTGAGTCTATCCGAAACAGAGATTTTGTTTTGGATTGACTCAGACTATTATTAACAGTGAAGAAAGCTAGTGAGTTGCTCTAGTGTGATTTGTGTAAGGGAAACCAGCTGCACTATCTTTATTTAAAAATATTGAAGATGTAGTAACTGCCCTATTTTACATAAATGCACAATTAAGGCAATCTAATACAATACATAGTTAAGCAACTGCATACATATTTTTTGAGCTGTATTAAGTCATTTAATCTGGTACCATATTTTCTCTTCTGTAATCCGCAGTAACATATTAACCGCACTACTTTTTTTCTGAGTAAAAGGAAAAAAAAGGGTCGTTATAATCTGCGGAATTATTTTTCGGATAGTCTAAATTATGTACAGCTGTTAATGTGAGTGTCGCATAAAAAAAGAAAAATGCACAGTTATGATTAAAGATACAATCATACAGTAAAAAACATTATGAAAGATTTGAGTCTACTTCATCGCAAAGTGCGATAAACTTGAGGAGAGCACGAGATCGAGCGAGCGATAATTTCCTGATAATTCTTGTAAAACTGTAGCCTCTATAAATATAAATATTTAGCTTCTAAAACTTTTAAAACGATGTTAGATATATTTAAAAATATATTTCTTCGTTATTATTAAAATGAAAGAAATGGCATATTACAAACAGCGTATTTTACACATTTTTCGTTCGTTGTTTTTTACTTTCCATTTATCGTCATTTTTTAAAATCTGTTTTCGCTTTAGCTTTTAATTTAAATCTGCTGTGTAACTTAATGCAAAATGACAATAGCGAAGTGCAGCTGTAATATCTTTAAGAGGGACCGAATTCGTTCTTGAATGTAATTGGACAAAGCTGATTATAGCTTTAATAACTCAGTTATGTCGTGGTACCACCTGTTATTTATTTTATGAAACATAAATAATATTACTTTCAAAACTTTCTTGCAAGCTTTACTGATGGGGAGAATGTTTGTGTCAGTTTATCTGCGGTGGTATATAATACGCACAACAAAATTCAGAGCTTTTTTAACACATAATCTGCGTACTATATACAAGAAAATACGGTGTATAAATCTTTATTAAATAAGTGAATGTTTTGGAATATCTGTTTTGGAGATAATTGACATTCTGTTCAAAATTTGTCAATTGTGAAAAGGAGGTGCTAACTGTAGTATATTGCTTGAGAGAGATTAAAATGTTCTCATGGAAGTAATATTTATAAATTAGTATTTTGTAAAGTTGATACAAAATTTGCTCTATGGTTCTATTACACAATTTATTAAAATCACTACTTGATTATTTGTTTAGAAGCAATATAGATTATTTCCTTTAATGAGAACCTATAATTTGTTTTTTATTAATAATATTAAATGCTGTATTTCCTTGCTTATATAATTCATGGATTATCAGTTAAAAAGTTTTTTGTTGTGCTTATTATATGCTTTTGTAAGTAACTCAATAATGAACTTTATCAAAGAGGCTTACAATAAATATTTGAAAGAACTGTGGCTTTAACAGATAGCGCTTAAAGATTTTTGTCAATTTTGAATTAATTTCGTCCAGATGTAGTCAAATGAATTTGGTTCCTCAGAAGGATATTGCAGTTGCTTTTGACTTGCATCATTTTGTGTTGTCTTGGCTATAGTTGTTTCACCCTGAAAATATAAAGTTTACATGCATTTCCTTCCACGTGACTATATGTGAATTACACAGTTGATTTTAAATTAAAAGTTATAGATGGCAAGTAAGAGCTATACAGGCCTTATGCAAGGTTAACACATAGTATGAAAATATTATCTACTTCCTACTCACAATTCAAAAGTTATCTATTTCTTTTACTAAATGTTGATGAAATGTCTTTTTAAAATATGTAGTCTCCTTTCATAAAAGTAACAGATATGTTTCTGTTCGTTTGGTGAATGGTTAGGTACTATCTCATTAGATTTATGGCCCATGGTGATCCTCAAATAGGATACAACTAGCTTTTTTTGACAATAAATGTATTTTTCTGGACAATCTAATAGTTTTTAAACATACTGTATATTTTATTCGAAATTTGTCTTACTTGTTGGATTACTGAACGAATTGCATTTCAGATTATACATTTCCTTTGTTTAACTCAAATTTTCTTCTAGATTATAACGTCACTGCAGATTATATATATAGGAAACTATTATAGTACTCTAATCGGAAATATTTTATTAAAAGAAAATGTTCAAAAAGTCCAAACAAAAAGTAATAAGTTGAAGTTAAAATTTTGTAGATTACTTGAACCTGCCTTACAAATTTTTATTGAACAAATGAGTTAGAATTCAGACTTTTTTCTAATATTTAAATAAATATTTATCTTATTTAAATTATGCTTTCCATGACTGTTATTTGATGTATTTGTTACTCTTATTATATTTGTTACTAACTGTAAGGAATTTATCTATTTTTAGGCAAAAGGGCTCGTGCTGAAGCTGGCTTGGAGAACGATTCCCCCAATAAACGAGTGTGCCATCGTGATTGGGGTAAGTCAATAAAATTTCATAATTGTACTTCTGTCATTCATGATTAACAAGTTGTTTATACCTTACAACATAATAGGTTTTGTGCTTTACAATTTTTTTTAATGATTAAACTTTTTTAAGTTCAGACAAAGTTTATTATGTGGGCCTAGTGGCCAAATGCCTGCAATTGGTGTAACTAAATAAAAAATTGTCCATTTTTATTTTTACTCCTTAACTTTTTCTTTTGAAATGATAATCGTGTGGAATTATGCTGATGCTGACAAAATAGGGAGAAGTTAAGTGTTCAAAATTTATATCAGGACATGTTAACAACAAAAACTGAACTGATTCTATTGCTTATCTTATCTATTGTATAATGTGAAATAGGCATTTGGGAATAACTTAATGTAAAAGTATACTCAGTTTCTTGAACTTTGTCATTAAAGAATTTGTATGTCATTAAATTTACTCTTAACTTTGAAATGACACAAAAAGTATTTAGGCTAAGCATGGTCTCAAAGTTATTATTAAAGAATTTTCTTTCAATTTTTTGAATTGTTTTTTGTTTGTAAGAGTTATAAACACTTTTTTTTCCAAAATGCGAATTTACCCATTTTGTGTTATTTTATAACTTTTTAAATACAATATATTTTTTCTTCAATGTGGTCATGGAGTTATTTCACAGAGATTTAAAATAAACATGGGAAATTTATAATGTAAATTCTGTCTTCATGTAAAATGTCTTTATGCTTCTTGACATAGTTGTAGCTTTCATGATAACTACAAAATTTTGACACTAATAACCATGAGTACATAATCAAAATTGCTGTGCCTTTTTTTGCTTACATTATGTTTATTTGGAGTAATTGCAACTCCTTGTATGAAGTTGCATAAAATTCTTTATTAGCCATTCCAGAAATAACAATTTACACCCAGTTTTAAAATGTTATTTTATTCATGTGTTGTGTGAATTGGTTTTAGGAATCCGACATTCATTCTTTTAATTTTTCCAGTGTCTTTTATATGTCTATTATTGTTTAGTTATTAAGTATTGTACTTGGAGACATGCTGTAGAAAAAAAATTAATGAAATAATATACTGCTTAATATTAGACTTATATAGAAAAAAAAATTAATGAAATAATATACTGCTTAATATTAGACTTATAAGAAAATGTTTATAAAATTATGATTTATATTATCATAATATTACATTATAAAAAATAATATGAAAAGCAAGATGTGACGATCATGGTGATTTTATTAATACAAAACTTGTGTTTTAAAGTGTTAAATAAGATTCTAATTAGGCTTTTAATGGTATTTGTTTGGGGTAATTATAAATTTTAGTGTTTCGATTTTTATCTAGTGTTAGTCATTTTCACTATGTTATAAATTGGTATTTATTTGCTTCAATATGATGTATTAAAAGAAATAAAATATTAAGTTCTTCATTCATTAGGACAATCCTGTAAATGATTGATTTAATGTTTGAAACAAGGAAGTATTCATTAATTCTCAAATGATTTGTTTTTTAATTGCACATAAGTGTCTTCAGATGATTTGAAAATCTTATGTTTTATCCTTATAACTAGTGAATAATGCTTTTTTCATTTGTTATTTTGTAATTGAAAGGAGTATCAAACAATATAATTTAAAACAATAACTTAGTCTTGTGTTTAATTTTATTTATATAGAGGATGCTGGGGCTGCAGTACCAGACATTGGTTTTTTGACAGAGGAGGAACAAATAAATTATGCAATTGAACAATCATTGCAAGGTAAAAGTTTTTAAGTCAAATTATTAGAAAAGTTATTAATAACTCACATTTAGCATATTTATTTCTAATAAATTGACCGATTCAATTGATGGAAGTGTAATAAAACCAGATAATTGTTTAAAAATATAGAATTTTAATATAGAACTCTCTGAAATCTATTCGTACATATAATCTTTTGGGGATCTCTTCATATTACCATGTTATAAAGATATATTTTGCTTATTCAAAATTCATATTATTTAAACAAATGTGGAAATAATTTCTAGATGTAATATTTTCAAATCATAAATCATTAGATAATAAACTTTAATAGAAAATAATTTTTTAAAAATAGTTTGTTATTAAGATTTAGTTGAAATACCTTTCAACAAGCTGTTAAAAATTAGTCAACAACATTTAAGAATTAGTAACATGAAAAGCTTTTAAGAATTAGTTGGCCTGATGAAGTTGGCAAAACTTCAGTATTCAGTAATCTCAAATCAGATATTTTTTTAAATTATTATTACAACAACAAGTTTTAATTAAACTTTTTGCAATTCAACAAAAAAAATTTTCTTTCACATGATTATCTTATAAATTTCAAGAAACTAATTAAAATAAGGGTGACTTGTCATTAAAATGCTTTATGTAAATTTGATTTTGTAGCTGCTGCGGTTCCCCCTGTTGAAGAATCAATGGATGTAGTACTTGAAATGTCGGAAGAGGAGCAAATAGAAGCTGCGATTCAGGAATCTCTGAAAGGTCAGTATAAACTCACATTTATAATTATTTTGTATCTACGCTGCAAATTTCTAATGTATGTTTTGATATCACATGAAAATAGCTTATGTATTTGATGTTGTACTGCAGATGTTGTGGCTACTCCAACCGATCCATTTGAAGCTGATATTGGTAATATCAGCTTCAAGTGGATCGTTGAATGAATGTATTAGAAGAAAATTTTTGTTAAATGTATTAGAAGAAAATTTAGAACATAGTGGTATATCTATATATTGGTGTGTAATATCTTGGAAAATAAACTAAATGTATCTTTGTAAAAGCAACTACAAACTTAAATTATATGATTTGATACCTCAATTTTATCTTAATATCATATTTTAGGGAAGTGCTTTAAAATAATTGAATGTAAATGAAATGAAGTATACATCTAGAAAATTTGTTACAGTGCTTTTGGAAGTAAAAATGTTAATCAAATATGTTTAAAAATCGTGATGCACACATTGTACTACTAGATGTCTTAAAATGAGTTGAGCAGTAGTTATGAAAAATAACAATACTTTTCAATTGAAGTAAAAACTAGATGCTTGTTATGAACACATTATGTATGAAAACTCATAATTTTGTAAACAACTGATTAGGGTCCCTAATAGTTCTGTAAACTGATATTTTAATTCTCCTTTACAAATGAAATTTTTTCAAAATCTAATTTGATTTATGTTTGAAAAATCGTATTGAGATTATAAAAAAAATATATTGGAGAATCTTAAATCTTTAGAATTGTGCTTCACAAGGTGCACAACTTGGTATATAAAGTTTTTCGACGTAATCCAACTCCCATTTTACAGCCCATGCATCAGAGTATTATCAATAACTTTAAATGCAAATACCTTAAGGTAATTAGCAAGGAGTGATAATGGGTTAGAACTACCTTATGAAATTAATTCTCGGCATGATACTCTTTTCAATCTGTGCTTAAAATGATGCTAGAAAATGTTTATTTTGACATACAGACTTTATTAAATGAAGAGTATAACTGAAGAAAGCTGAGGTCTGAAACCTGGTGCTTTGAAGGAAGAATTTTTCATCCATGAACTTTGACGAAGAAACCATTGCTGCATAAAATTTTATTTCAAAACTTTGAATGTGTATGCATATGCAATTTATAAACATAAAGTATCAATTGATTAAATGATTAAGAACATTAATAATGAAAATGAGAAAAAGAGCTTTCAAAGTATTAAATGAGAAGATATAAAGTAGGCTGTGTAGAGTCGTAAAAGTAAGCAATGAATACCTATAAGATTGAAGTATGCTTTAAAAGTGAAATGCTTTCTTTAGTGTATTTTATTATATATATTCTTAAAGTAGTATTGAATAAAATTTTTAGTTTATTTATGAGGATAGCAGTTAAGAAAATAAGTTTTAAGATTGACCTCTTCTTATTTTTGAAAGATCATGTAAAAATAAGCAGCTACTGAATATAGCTATTTTGTTTTGGTGCATTTAAAAGGTTGACTACTGAATAAACTCGCAAGAAAAACTTGCCATAGAACAACCAATTACACCATTGTATATTGCTAACTGTCAGTTTAAGTATATGATTAAAATACTTTTTGCATAATGTTTTAAAACCAATAAGAATCTGGAAATTATTTGTTCAATTAGTTGATTTGTTTTACTTTTGAGAATTGTTATAGGATTTAACATCTTCATGATACTTGTTCTCTTTCAGAAGCTGTAGACTTAAAACTGTATCATAACATTATAATGACTACGAAATTTAAAATTTGCTAAGAAAATCAATTTGTTTTAAAATTTTGTTAACCTTATGCAGATAATTCTAAATTTTAGTTTATTGAATATTAGTTTTTAACGTCATAGCTTTTCTGAAATGATTCATTTAAATGCAGATTGAAAATTCCATTGCATAACATGAGAATAATTTCAGCTGAGTGTTAACAATTATTTTGCTTGCATAATTTTCTTTAGTCTTGTGAAGATTTTTTCTGACAATTATGCAATAATAATAAACTGTTTACCAGCTTATACATTTATTCAAAGAATAAACTAGGCAGAGTGCCTTGTTGTGATTAAATCAAAAAGTACTAAAATTCTAAATTTATAGTTTTCAAGAAATTTGAACATTTTTACTCCATTTAAATTGCCTATTTACTAATATTTTGTGCCTTGTCTGGTTTCATGTTTTTCTCGTATTGAGTTTATGAAGATTATATTTTTACTTATTAGGCTTGCAAGTTACAAATTTTTTATACTATAAAAAATGTAAAATCATTTTTTGGAGGAACATGATTTTTAAAAGTTGAAAGTTTGTTTTCAAATTGATTAAATGGAGGTAAACAAATTTTTTGAATAACACTCAAAAGAAAATTTGCGAATGCTACTGCGAAGCATAGTAATGATACTAGCAGCAAGTACAGTTGCATAAAGATAAATCACTGGGTCAAATAGTAGTAAAAATATGACACATTGTCAGTTTAAAATTAGATGAACAAGTAGGAATTACATATCGTTGCATTCCTGTTATTCCTATAGTTAGCTTTTAACTTTCTTTTATAGCCACATTTTTCCTATTTCCATTGAAATGATACTGCATTTTTGCAAGAAATATTTTAAGTTTTTTTCTGACCATGTTTTTTTCTGGAATCGTGAAACCATGATATGGTATTTAATCAAGAACTTTCTATGTTTTCCTCAAGGAAATTGGGCCATGTTAATTGCAATATGACTAAGCATCTTATCTGCAAGTGTTGCAGGAACTAATTCTGGTCAAGTCTGGTTTTGTCAAATAACTGTTTAGAAATGCTGTTGTTTGGATTGAGTAAAGGAATAGTTTGAAGTGAACAATTTCTTTATGAAAACAGCTACTTTCTACAAAAACTAACTGATCCTTCTGGATTCACGTGTGTTGCCTTAAGTCTATAAGTAGTATACATGTTCTTTATTCACTTACTTAAACAAAAATTTTAGCTTGGGCAAAGTTGGTGGCTGCACAGTAATAAAGTCTTAAAATTATGACTAAAATATTTAAATCTTAATTTAAATTTACATGCAGTTAAAATTAATCTGAAAACTACTATAGAACTGTGATATAACTTTCATTCCCTCTAGTGACTTGAATATTTTATGCCAATGTCAGGTCATATATCAGTCTGATAAATTATTCAATTTTCTAACTATTCTTTCTTGAAGCATTTTTTTAGACTGAAATTTAGTAACTTTTTGACTTAACTTCTCTTCAACTGATTTTATTCACAATTTTATTTCACTGTGTATGGATGAAAATGTTAATAACACTTAGGAAAAATTTTTTTTCATTGGATTTTTCACAAAAAATAATTAATCGGAAGAAATCTAAAATGTTCTATTAATGAAGTATCCTTTCTGTTAATTTTTGGAAACTTATTTAAATATTTCTCTTCATAAAAGAGTATTAATTTCTATTTATAAGCAATAGCAGTATATCATTTGATGATAAAAGAAGTAATTTTCCAGTATTTAAATTGAAAGCTTATTTAATAATTTTACAGATAATTATTTTAAATTTATTATTTTTTAAACTTAGCCCAACCTGAACAAGCTGCATCAGAAGTTCCTGAACAAGCTGCACCTGACTCCCCTGCTGCACCCGACTCCCCTGCTGCACCCGTCTCCCCTGCTGCACCCGTCTCCCCAGCTGCACCCGTCTCCCCAGCTGCACCCGTCTCCCCAGCTGCACCCGACTCCCCAGCTGCACCCGACTCCCCAGCTG
>JAPDSC010088495.1:0-35565 GCA_026290005.1 Latrodectus geometricus | reverse complement strand
ATAATTTAAATATTTTATTTATAATTTGTATAACTAACTAGTGGTAAAGGTAATTATATTCCATTAAGTATAATTTTTAATGATTTAAACTTAATTCATTTCATATGTATATATAAATATATATATATATATATATATATATATATATATTCATCCATTCAAAAGGAAGCGTTCTCCAGTTGAGTAACGTTCTGCTCAGTAGAGTGGAGAAAAAACGAATCAATACCTGGTCTCGAACTGAAATAAAAGAATATCAACTTTTTTCCTAGGTATTGTCTATTTGGAGAAAACAACATAACATTTGGACGTGTCTTTATTTATTTCCCTTTAGTTTCTTGTTTAAAAGAAAATAAATGTATTTCTTTACCGTTAGAACAATAAAAATTGTAAAAAATATAATACATTTACGTAGTTTAAGAAAGAACTATTTTTTATTTTTTAAATATATGTCCATCTAAAATACAAAACTAATATTTTCAGTTTTTCAAAACTCTACAATGCAAAAATATGCTTACGGTATTAGAAAAAAATCTATTAAAACTACTATTATAGTTCATTTGAATAAAAAACGTAAAATCACTAAAGAACGCATGGAAAAAGCATCCATTATTAATTGCAGTATTTCAATATAACTATGCATTTTTGTCCCAATTATAATAAAATGTTATTAGTCAAGAAGAATGTAATATTCTGTGCTTCAATTTGATAATAGTTTGCAGAAACGTTTTTTGAAAAGTTACAAAGTTGCTTTTCTCCGCACTTTTTAAAAACTAAAAAAGAAATATAATATATTCATAGTAAATCTGTCAAATAAATGCATTTACCATGTCTTATATCAAGAAGAGTTGAAGAGTTTGTCAATTAATAGCCATTGAGTAGTTATAGAACTGCTTGATCATATTTAACAAAAATTACTTTTTGTTTAAATAAAAAATGTACTTTCATTATCCAATATTTAAGAAATTATTTCAAGTAATATAAATAAATTTTGTAGTACAGTTTGCTTTCACGTTGGGTTCAATGTAAGGCACTTCATTGACTAATAAAGAATTAATCATCAAATAAGAATGAACACTATAAAATATATTGTTAATATTTCAAAATCATTGGGCATTTTTGTTTGCATATTCTATACTAAAAATTATTTTACAAAATTTTGTATTTTATTAATCAATTGATTTAATTCTTAGTCAATTTGACTTTTGGAATGTTTGAAAACGAAGAATTTTACTCATATAATCTACCATTATGAAACGCATAAAATTTAACTTAAGAAGAATATAACTGTAATTTTTCACACTCATCTTTTTAATAAGTGCATTCATTTAAGGAAGTGATTTCCAAAACATTAATCGCAACCTACCAGCAGCTCACGAAAAATTTTCTTCAGATTACTCTCCATTCCGCTTGTTCTCACACGAAGAGTGACAACAATGATTGGTTGTTTTGTTCGAAACAGCAACTCTTGTCAGCTTCATTTTATTGTTGATTGCGTAAGATTGTCCATATGATGTTTTTCATATTCGTAATAGGCATTTGATTACTTGGGTGGTTCAGTTTATGAATTTTTACTAGGAACTTCGGTTCTAATTGTGTTCAAACAAAAGGAAACTAACTTTTCATTAATAAATGAGAAATCGAGTGAATCCTTATACAAATAAAGGTTTAATTTAACAAATGTATATTTACTATGCTAACGAATAATATAAATGTCAAGAAAAAATCTCTGGAAACATTTCAGATAGTAGGGATTGAAATGGCTATTTTCAATTATTTCTGCTGTTAAAATTTGCTAAGATAGTTAAAATCAAATTTTAATGATCAAAAATTATTTTTAAACCATGAAATAAAAATAAAATAGCAACTAAAATGCCATTGTGATTTAAAGTATTTTTATACAAGTTAAAAATCATATCCAAAAGCTGTGAAATAATCAAAACTGCATTCTTAGAAGTCCAGGATGCACATAATATTTTTAAAAAACTGTGATAGTATCTATTTTTAAATTTGTATAACTATCTGTAAATATAATGAAATAGATTGAGGTTTTGAGTTCTGATATTACAACTTAAACCTGCCTTCAATACAACTATTTCTCTCTGAATCGTAAATATTTGATTGAAATACAGGTGATATACTTCTCTTTGTCAAATTTGCAAGAAGAATTTTCCGTTATTTCAAAATAGATAAGAGCTAATAATACTATTAACAAAAAGCAATATAGCAGAGGATACATTTATATTATTCAAAGAATTTATCCTCTCTAAGTATATTTCCGTAAATAAGATGCTGGGATTAGGATCACAAAGAACTGTGATGTTAGACAGCGGGAAAGAACTCATAACCTTAAGTCTATGGGACAAGTGATTTCTGTCTTGGCATTATGTTGTACACTAAGAGTCATTGCCTGGAAAAATTTTAAATACGAACATATAATGAAATCAGTCATGAAAAAAGTGAAGAAAGTTGGAGGAAGTGTAATTCAAATACTTATGTTCAGTATATTGATTGATGGACTAGGTTATTAGTATAGCAATCCACTGCCTCATTCGAAAGCTTGTTAATTGATTTAAAGCAGAGTTATGGAATATATTCATACATTGCTTTCTATTTTAGTTAAAATTTCAAAAGAATAAAAAGAAACTCAGTAAATTAAAAGATCCGTCTGGACTGAAAGATTATATTCTTTTCACGGATATCTCCAAATAGTTAAATATCCTCAACTTGAAGTTACAAGACAAATAATACTAGAAGAATGATCAGAAATGTCGTCTCAATACTAAAAATACTAAACAATATCATTCACTAGGATTTCAAACATTTTTTTGTATGGAAACAAAGCCTTGAAAAGAAAGAGACATCAACGCTTCTAACATTATCAAAAATATATTCAAATTATATGAACTTTGATAAGCGAATTTGAAACTTTAGAAGGATTCCAATTGTTAACAGTTTGTCAAATATCCTTTTATGAATATGAATGTCGAAAACTTCTGTACTTGTGTTATGTAGAATTATGTTTTTTAAAAAGAACAATGCTACAATTTCCTTTTAACAAATTGATTTTTCAAGCAATGTTTCTCTAAAATAACATTCTTCAATTTCTGAAAGACTTTAACATCTGATTCTTAAGATTATGTCCAGTTTAGGCCTAGATTTGTCTCAAAGCGACAGAAGTATTCAACTTTACACATCTATGAGCAATATATTTCTCCAAGATAAAATTTATTGAAAATAAATGTAGAAAAATTAAATACAGGAATAGTTGTGTTATATTCGAATGAATATCACTAGTTATTTTGCCTACATTGAAATATTGGTTAATGATTAAAACATGTTCAATCTTTCTCATTAAAATTTATAAATCTGATAAAAATATACTATTATAATTCTTGTTTATCACTGACTACTTTACGATTGCTTTTACATGTACAATTCATTTTCACTACCATTTTACTTTAACCACTTTAATCAATAACAATTTTTAATTTACTTGAAATATAAGTTTATATGCAAATTACTAATGTAAGAATTTTTAAAGAAATATTAGAATGTATTTTGAGGGTAACAGCTCACAATTGGATTTAAAAAAATATGGTAATAAAGAGTTTCTAAGATTGTCAACCGTTCATCTTAAGAAAAATAATTCTTATTTATTTTTCCCTTAAAAATTAAGTTCAAAAATAATATAAAATCAACAATTAGGAATTTTCTTTACAGAAAGTAAATAACAGTCATGATATAATAATTTATAAATACTCCCAGAATGAATAATTTCATCGAGAAAAAGAAATTGAATTTGTCATGACTAAGATTATTCATCCCACCATCAAAAAACAGTCAATATATAAATTATTTTACCAATTTTATCTTTCGAAATGGAAGCAACTAATATAATTTACCTTTTTTTTTAATAATATTGGATATCAACAAAAAATACTTTTTCAATAGTATTTCTTTAAAAGGAAAAAGTTCCAAATAAATTATAAGACAGTATAATAATTAACAGCATAAAAATACAATTAACAAAACTATATAAATTTCTATTAAAACTGCAAGAACTAATTTGACGTAATTTACAGGTACATAATACTTTACAATATGTAATAATTAAATTCCTAAACTTTGTCTAATATTTTACATAAATAGATAATTTTGATTTTATATAGTTTTAATTGTTATACAGCTCCTTTGTATTTTGATCATTTAGTAAACCAAATTTTAATACTTGAAATTCAAAGTGTGTTGCTCCTCTATCATCCAAATTTATTGCAAATAAGTTTAATGTCTTAAAATATTATAATTAATATTTTAAGACATTATGTATACATATGTATATAAATATTTATATATATATGTATAAATTTTGTATTGTATGTGATATCTTGACTTTTTCTCACATATTTGAACAAATATAAATTTTAAACTTCAAAGCAAATAATATTCGCCATTCAGAATTTCTCGTCAACAAATCATAATTTCTAAGCACAGTTTTTGAAAGAAGGAAAAATGTGTGGAACATATGAAATATATCAACTCTATTTCAGAAATTATTCTGTTAAAGTTGAAATTCGTGTTTTGCAGAGAAAATAGCCAAGAGCTGAACAGCAAATGAATACTAAGCCTTTATTGTTATGCTGCGATAAAAGAAAGCCAACTTTAAGGATATATTTCTTAGGAACTTGAAGAAAACAACACATGCGGACAGACATATATCTGCTTCTATTTACTTTCTTGTTTTGAGTTGGAAGAAAAGTTTTCTCTTTGATGATAAAAGCTACAGTTTTTGTTTGCATAAAAAGTAAAATGAAAATTTTACACTTTTATGCATTGCTGAGTAAACATTTTCTGGCAACTATACCTATTATTTTAAAGAATATTTATCAGTTTTTTGTGGCTATAATCTGAAATGACTCCAAAACTTTATGGATATCATTAAGTGAGCGTCTTTTTGTCCCTTCAATGTAAAATAAAGCGTAAGAAAATTTACTTTATTTAAATAAGTTAGTGTTTTGTTTTTATGTTATCAGAGAGAATAGTTAAGACAGCTAATGGCAGAAAAGCTTAATACATATATATATATATATATATATATACGTTTGTTTATTTATGAAATTAATATGCTAAATTCAGGTTATAACACGAAATTAATGTTTTTATTTATTCGTTTAAAAGTATTTAAGAATTTCTTCTTATATTTCAGGATAAAATATCAATACTAAAAATTTAGAGCTTACAATCAATAAAATTGAACTTTATTATTATTTTATTAATTTTTTCTTTTAAATATAGTCATAAATTATGAATTTAATTGAAATAAAATTTTCTTAATCATGGTACATATATAATTACTATATCAATATAAAACTTTACATGTATTATTATTATGCTCAGTAAAATGTCAAGGCAACTTTTTTGTTTATTTTTTTTTTTTTGCAATTTAAGTTTTTATTAATTTACTTTGTCTTGTAATACTCAGTTAACTGAAAAAGTAATTGGTTGATTACTATAAAAATAAAATCTTAAATATTTTAAAAGTATTTATATATAAAATAATAAAAGTCATACTTTTATAATATAAAGAGTAAATATGTATAAATTTGTTTCAATTTTTTCAAAAATTCTTTTACTGATTTTGTGAAATATTTTGTGTGTATATGCAAAATACTTTGTGAGTGCGCAGTTTTGAATTAAAAAATCTTTTTAACGCCCATAATTTGCTGCGAAATACATCAAATACTTCGTGAATATAATTAATAGTTTTTTTAAATAGAATACTTCATATGCAACACATGTTTCGCTTTAATATTTATTAAAATTTAATATCAACCATTGCTAATTTATTTGTACTAAAACATATACAGTAAAGAAGGTAATGTTATCTTAACTATGATTCAGTTTATGTTATAAGATGATGAATGTGTACAAAATGTTTCATTGATATTTAATATCATGAAACTATAAAGTGATGAATAAATGTTTATTAATATTTCAAGATAATTCATAAATATCTTTTTAAAAAGCTGAAGTTAATAAAAGGAATCAGTAAGCAGGTATACAAAGAAATATTTTTGTGATCACCTGACACTGAAAAGCTCTGATGTTCTTCGCAGTAAAATAAAATATGAAAATTATTTAAAAGGTTTTTGTATTATTTAGTTAAAAAAAATTAATTATTTTGAAAAATAATTTCCTACCTACTATAAGTGAAAAAAAAAAAGAAATTGTTTTACTGACAGTAAAAACTTAATTTAAAAATGGATTATTTTTTGTAAAGTCTAAAATGTATTCAATTACATTCATATTTTCCATTTTTACAAATTAGATATAATTTGCTCATATTTTGGAGACCAAATACACACACAAATGTAAAATGAAAGCGATATCAATCAAACAATCATAATCAAAATTAATCATCCACACTTAAACTCCTCCTGATGACACTGTTTCTCGAACCAAAAGAAGCTTTTTCAAAATTTCGGCATACTATAAATAATAGAGATTTCAAAAATATTGAAGACACATTACGTTCACTGTGAAATAGATGGCGCTGCTCTCCCAATTAAAATGATAAATACATTACATACGTTTAGTGAAAGTGTACACTATATACGTAAAAATAACTGAAGAAAGTATCATTTTGCTTTCATAAATACAATTATTGAGCATTAGCATTTCATTAATTGTTGTAATATAATTTTGCATAAATTACACAACAAACTCAAATAATAGCAATATGTCCAACTTCTAAATTGTCTTACAAATTGAAATATTCATTATATGAATAGTAAAAATTAGTATAAATTATAAAAATAATCTTGATTAAGCCTAAATATGTGAAAGCGAATCTGTCTGCGTTGCATAATGGTTTGTTCTTTGTGTTGCCATTTATGTAAACACAAATTACGTAAATATTAAAGCAAATAACAATATTTTTCTTTTATTTAAATGAATGTTTAAACATAAATTATATATAATATTTTGCTTAATACATATTGCTATTTTCTATTAATTTACCAATATCGTATACATTTTAAATAATATACATTAAAATAGTGTTTCTGTATAACTTATTTTAGAACAAACAATTGCCTTATTACAAAATAACTAAATACTCTTTGTAAACAGAGTTTCTTAAAAAATAAGGAAAGAAAGGTCATAAATCTAAAGAAAAAAAATAGCATTTATATCTCATAGTGACTCAAATAAAAAAATTAAATAAAAAAGATTCAAATGAAAAAGATTAATTTTTGCGATAAATTATTTCGTATTCAACTATATTTTTTAATTAGATATAAATAGGAAGCATTTAGTAATTACGAAAACGCATATAAGTGTCAAATGTTTTTTTTAAATAGAAAATTGATCGTTCATGTTTAATGAACTTAATTTTCTAGACAAAAAAGATAGTTATAATTAAGATTGTATTTGCATTTAGAGGATCAACATTACATTCCCAAAAGGAACTTAAGTGTTACATTTAATTCAAATTAAAAAAAAAAATCATTTCGCCTTTTATACAGTCAAAGAAAATTGATTGCAATGAAGTCTTTTAATTTAGCTTCAAATCTTAATTTGGAAAAGGTGCTGTTTGAGGCACTTTCAAAGAAATTTCTATTGGAAATTTTTACTTTTTAATAAGATTTATTTAATTAATATTTAATTCAAAAAATTTTATGAGGTAATAAGCTTTTAATAAATTAATTAATGTTTATTAAGTATGTATTATATTATAAATTAAATTAATTGTATAATTGTAATTGATAATTATATATATTTATATATACATGTATTGATATATGTTTAATATTTTAGATATTCATTTCAGAATAAAGTAGATAATCAAATATAGATTTCTGATTGTTAAAATAATGAATTTTACTATTTTTTTTCTTTCCGTATTCAGTATGAATGATATTTAGTGAAAAATATTTATTATTATTTACTGTGAAAAGAGATATCAAAGAAAAGTTTCAAACTTTTAAAATTTCCAATTTATATAAATTAGATTTTTGAATAATAATAGCCACACAATTCTTTGATGTACCAAATTAATTTTCCATTTTTTATTTAAGTTTTCTCACGTTATCGTAATGTTTTGCAATTATTAAATTGAGTTTTTGACAGGATAAATCAAGTAAATAAGTAATATCATATACTATTGAGAATATTCAAAACAACATGATACAAACTTTTTTTAAAAACTATAAAAATATTATTTTAAGAATTTTTTAGTTTAACCTATATAACAACAATCTATGTTTCATAATTTAGAAACTTTCTTTCATTGTTATGATTATATTTTCTTTTCATATTTATGGGTACTTTTCTAAAAATTATAAGTTTTACATACCAATTTATTTCTTAATTTTGTATTTATAATTTTAAAGTTTAAAGAGTATTTATAACAAAGAAATAGGCTACAGACATCAACAGTTTATCACAGAAATATAATATCTGAGATGAAAAGTTTCCATTTTTTACTTAAAATATCGCTACTAATAATTTTACTAATAATTTTTAAAGCATCTGTGTAATCGTAGATATCTGTGTGTTAAATAATACAATGCAATCTTTCCAATAATAAATGCTTTCTTAATTGTAAATTAGTCTTATTAATAACCTACTCAAGGAAGCTATTAAATTCTTAAGGATAAATAGATAATATATGGAGCAGTATAATTGCAAAGAATAAACAAATGATTACGCCTTATAATTGATTATTTTGGTTCGGACATTATAAATTAAACAATATCAATTCATTCACCAATCAATCTTATTCATCAGAATTGTAATAAATAACAATGGTAATGAGGTATTGATCACATCAGTCATTTTCCACCAATCTGAATTTACGTCAAGAGAATCAAACAAAAATATTAAATTACTAATTAGAACACATACAAAAACTATTATTTGCTTGCTAGTTATGTGTGACATCAAAAAAAAAAAGGAATGCTGTTTTAAATATACTTTAAAGTCAAAATTGATTTGTTTTCCACCTATAATTGATTGCTTTATTTTAAAACAAAATAAATAGTTATATATTTTCTTGTTGTTGTTTAAATTTGTATCCTTGGGGGCATTCCAGTAGCTTTATTTTTACTTGGTACAAAATTAGCTGTGGTTATACTAGAATAATTGCAACATTACAAAATATTTAATTTACATCCAGTAAGCTTAGTATATGTTTTGATAATAACTGATATTGTTAAGTTCACCATTTATAATTACAATCCATTCAAAGGAGGAAAATAAATTACCAATCAGTATGCTGATTGGTAGTCTGTCAATCAAAAGAAGTTATTTCTTATATATATTTCCTTTCACTGAAAATTCAGAATAAAATCATATATGTAATATATTTTTAATACAATAAAATTAACATAGTGCCTGTTGCTGAAAAACATAAAATTATTAATAAAATTTTATTACACAAAAATTTATTTAAATTGTAAAACATTCAAATTACAAAAAGAAATTAAAAATGAAATATTAAAATTCTGAATAAGATTACTATATGTAAGAAAACAAACAAGCAATAGCTGAATACTTATTGAAATCAAATGAATTCTTGCAACCAAATTGTTTGTTTCAGAAAAATATTTCTGCAATATCATCAAACGAAATCTTGGGAAATTAAAGATAAATCACGTCTCTGTGTGAAATGAATGCTATATTTTGTTTATTGATTGATATTTAATGTTTTTTCACTCTAATTTAATGAAATGCCAGAGAATTCGTTGTCAAGGCAACAAATTTATCTCCTCATATTTCCAAGAGTGAATTTTGATATTGCGACGAAACGTGATTCATACTGCCAAGATATATGTTTATACCTAGTGACTTGAAAAAACGAAACAGGAAATTACTTCCCTGAATTTTGATTTGAGGAATTGTGTTTAAGCTTTTAAATTAGGTAAATTCCAAGACGAAATGAAAAAGGAAAGAAATATTATTCATCTGTCAAGCAAAATATTTCAATTATCTTGGTTCGAAAGAGAAGACATCAATTAGCGAAACATGGAATGAAATTTGAATTTCTCAGAAATAAATGCTAATTCTTTTGTTTTTAGATTAAAAAAATACTTACAAATAAATACAACAACAAAATCAGTCACATTACTTTAAAATATGAATTATTTATAATTGCATTTTGTTTCAATTTTTAAAGTATTTATTGAATTGCTTATTATTTTTAGCTATATAGCATTTGAAAATGTATTTTGTGCAGAATATACAAAATAAATTTTGCTTTCCTTATTTTTTTTTTTGAATCATTATATTTTTCTTATATGAAATATTTTAATTTTAATCATATACAGTGTTTTGGGGATTTTTGTAAAAGACATATAACTATTAAGATGGTATGTTTATCTTTAAAATCAAATAATATAGTTTTCCTATTTGACGAAAGAAATTAGGCATATAAATAAGTTGTCATGATAACAGAAACAGTATTAATTTTACCACATAAATATTTGCAGTATTTCCAGATATCAATGTTTTTACAAGATTCAATACGTTTAGTTTTTAAATGACTACTCAATTATTCTTAACAAATTAGTTAAGAATCCCATATACATTAATGAAATTTCAGTTTTATATTCTAGTGCAAACAGTTTAAATAGAATATACTAACTACATCCAATATAGATAAGCAAATTATTTTCAATTGTTTTTTTAAATTTTTGCTTTTTTTAACAAAGAACTCAGTTATTTTTCGCTTAAATAACTCATAAAGAGCATTTCACATTGCAAAGAAGCATTATTTTAGTAAGTACATACGAAGTATAATGAAATATTTTTCACTGTAACAGTAGGTATAACAAATCTAAATTTAAATAAAAACAGAAGAAACTTTTACTATAAAATATCAATGAATTTGTTCATCATAATCAACTTTTGTCTCATTTTAAGTAGTTAATTAAATCAATCCCAATTATTTAAAATTACCAATCCCACTTACAAATAAAGGTTAATTTTATTCTTGTCAATTTCGTTTTAATGATTTTTCATTAAGCTTATTTTGAAAAAAGAGATTTCGTATTTGGAGAAACTGATACTATTGCAGCGATAATACAAATTAACATTAATTTTTACATTCAAATAATTATTAAATAGGTCCTAACATTTAGTTCTTAGTCTAAAAAGCTGCAAACATGCATAATCGCATTCACAGCGTAAACCATGAACTTTTAAAATAAAGTCCAGAATTATTCAGTTGTAAGTTCAGCTGCATTGCGATCACAGTTAGTATTAGAAATAATATTATATATTTATGCAAGCTTCATAAGAAATTTACCAATCTTTCGATTATTATTATTCTCAAATTATTTGTAAAAGATATAGATTGTAAAACTAATCTCATTATAATTTTCCCGATTTTCTTTTTATTGTAATAAAAATCAATTTCAGATCTAGAAATGAAAAAAATTTCAAATGATAGACTATATAAAAATTTTCAACTATGTTAAAAAAATTTCGGTTCATGTTTCACATAAATATAAATGTTATTCAAATATTCTTCGCATTAAGTGTAAAGCAATACATTTTAAATAATATATATCTGTTTGTATAAGTATTTTGATGTAAAATGATATTAATTCTCTATAAGTTATTGAATATGTGAAAAATAATTTTACTTATTAAATTCCATAGAAAATACTTAGCAAATTATCGTTTTTGACATAAAAAAATATTAAGTCCATTACTCGGTAAGAATTTCTGACATGTGAATACAAATAATAATTCATTCTATTCATAATGTTTTGTATTTAGTTTCTATTTTTTTATTAAATAGTTAATTACAATTTGATGCTTACCTCTATAAAATAAAATTTTTTACTTTCTTTTTCTCTTATAAATAATTATACATAACTAGTTTTAGATATTTGTAATAGCACTGCCCAAATAGTATATCAATGAATGATTTTCTTATATTTAGATAGTCAGAATATTGAAAATATCTTTTTTAAAAAATTCTAATTTCCAGTTTTATTATGAACAACAATAGTAGTTCCATTTAAAGTTCGGATTTTTCGTTTTAATAGTTTATGATCGGTAAATTATTCAAAACGTTTTTATAACTTAGACTAGAGTTAATTATGAATTTAAAGCATGCTCTAAATTATTAGTAAAGTTGACTTAAAACTACTTACAAATAAGATAAAAAAATTATTATTAGGTTTCTACATCAAAATTTTTATATTACTATAAAGTAAAAAATACTTAATTTCTATGCTCTTAGGCGAAAGTTTTCGTTCTCTTAAAAACTTTACATTCTTTCGTTTAAGGGATTTTTAATTATATACGCAATTTTTATGTTACTTATATTTTCTATAAAAATAATTATGATTATCTTTTGATGAAACAAGAAAAAAATATTTTATTAAATGTTTTTAATTATTTGACTGAAAAAGTTTACTTCTTAGCATTTGAAAATGTTGTGGAGTGACATACTTTTCCCTCAAAACATCATTATCATAGAATTCACTAACTATTAAGCTGACTTCTAACTTTTCGTTCCAATTTCCAATATCTTCTATTAATCGCTTTTCTATCACTTCGATCTCTGATAACTTCTTCTCTTGTTTTTTTCTTTCTTTACTATTGGAACTTAATGGCCAGGTAAATAAACTGTCATTATTTCGATATATCATTGCCATTGCGTAGATCGGCAATATCAGAGACGCAATCAGTAGAAAAAATGCAGAGATCACCACCCACATGAAAATATGTGACACTCTTTCAGTTCTGTTGTTTTCTATCCCCAAAGTATTATTTGTTGAAATATCTGATGGATTTTTAAAAATGATAATTAATTCCTTTTCATCTTTGCTGAATAATTGTTTCGATGCGTTAAAATCAAAGTAAACAGGAGGAAGTTTAAGTACGGGTGATTTTTCATCTGTTGTTTTTCCTACTTGAACTTTAAAAGTGTTCTCTGTTGAAGTGGCAAAAGAATCTTTTGTATTTTCAATTTTGATTTTATGACGAAGTACTTCAACCAGTTTTAATAGAGACTGTATTTTCTTTAGCTCCACTGAATTCATTTTAATCTTTTTTTTATTATTTATAACTGATTTCAAAGTAGTACTACTTGTTGCTGTTATTTTTTGAAAATTTGCAAAGGGAAAGATATCTTCAATTTCTTTATAATATATTTCCGGTTTTGAAAGATTGTTTGTGGTCAGGAGTTCTGCCGAAAATGATGGAGTGATTGGAAGATTTTCCAATGAATCTCTAATTTTAGAATGATTGAAAGCGCTTTTATCTATATTAATATTTATTTGAAATTCTTTTGGAAGGAAATAAGCTTTTTTTGGGGAATTAATACTCACTTGGTGATATGAATTAACCTTAAGAGAATCATTGTTAAAAATTAATGGTAATATTTTTAATCCTCTTGAGGAATCTTTTCCTAAGCTTTTCAAGACAAGTTTTGCATTAAAAGTATATATAGGAGTTGTTGATCTAATTATATTTTTACTTGGATGATTCCTTTGAACTTTGTTATATGTTGAACTTTTAACATGCCTAACCAAAGGCAAGCTTTGATCTGCCCTTGTTGAATTATCACTATTTGTAATTTTAAATGACTCTATGTACTCAGTTTGGTTATTTTCAGAAATTTCATCTGTGTTATTACTGCAGCAGTCATCATCCATTTGCATAACTGTAGTAGCAAAAAAATCTGAATAATCTGCTGTTGGAAGTAGCATTTCTCCTTCATTTAAAGGTATTTCAGCATTTTCTTTTGTAATAACATCAAAATTGCCAAGTTCATCTTCAGTCGAGTTAGGAGTATGGGTCATGTTGGTAAAATTGGATGCCCGAATTATTCTACACGTTTCTGATGTATTTGGTTCACAGAAAATCATATTTAAGTCTTTATCTGAAGAAGAATTTTCTAACATCAGCAATTTTCTTGAGAGATTTATTTGCCTGTTATTACTATCCAGCTGCAACTTATTTTGAAAATCATGCACATACCTCTTTTGTTTAAAAAAACATAAATGATTTACACAGTTCCTTCTAACTTTTGAAGAAAAACGTTGATTTAATTTTGGTTCTTTTTGATTTATAGTGACATTTTGGTACATAAACTTTTGTGTCACCTGATTTTTGGCAAGGGGTGCACATCTTATGTCATCAAATCTAAAAATGTAACTCGGAAGAAATAAAATGAAGATTACTATGGGTTTTCTGTTGGTAAGGAAATTAGGCATTTTATAAATGTGGCATTTCTAATGTGTTTCGCAAAATAATCTACGTAATCAACAATGACCTTAATGAAAACAAGTCATGAGATGAGCTACAAATGTTCATTGTTGAGTTATTTTATTTTAATTATTTTAAACAATACCATTCTCTTTATTAATTTTTCCTTCAAAACTTTAATTTTAGTAACTCACAAAAAAAGAATACAAAATCGTAAATAATTTTCCCATTCCAAGGTAAAATGAATATTATTAATACGACCAATAGTGGTTTCATATTATATTTTTATTAGTAAAAAATAGAAAGGACATATTATTGCATATATTAACTGCTATTGAAAACTAAAGTTTTAAAATTAATAAGCCTTTCATATAATTTCCCCTTATTCATCAGTAGTAATAATTAATTTTTAGTTTTCAAATGAAGTAATTAGTGTATGTATTTCAGAAAAAATTGCTGTTGATATTTAACTTAATGGTATTTATAAATTATTTCTCAAATATTAATGTTATTATTTTTTAATAATGCTTTATTCATCTTTACTTTTCATAAATGCATTAGGTATTAATTATTTCTGAAGAATCATTTTTGCAAAATTAATAAAAACTAGTCAATTTTCTTTATAAATTTATGATACATAAATCAAGCATGTTAAAATTTTAGTATAGATTTTCTTTTTGAAAATTGTACTCAGGAAATAATAATTTAAAGATAAAAAAATCCATGTAATTATCCTATATATCACTAGTTTTTATCAAAAATTGTTTGTAAGTAAATAATATTCTTTGGTTGCATCCAGCAGAGCAGATATCCTTGGCGCGAATAATTTGGTTGGTGATATATTTCGCCAGTCTTGGTAATCCTACTTTGATGCCCTAGATATGATAAACCTAACTACACCTGGAATTTTTATTTCACCATTTTGTTCTGTCTTGGCTCTCTTTTCAGTTTGTTACCAAGAGTGTGGGCTATACTAGGATTTTACTTCCTCCAAGGATTTAGAAGTCTTATTAATACCAATGTATTCAAATCATCTATCATATTAACAACAGGCCATGTTTAGCTATGAAAGCAAAAAAGATTAAACTAAAAATTCAGTTTTCTATTTAGAAAACGAAATCCTGCCTCTAATCTAATAAATTTTTCTTGGTTTTCCAATTAGTAATTCATTTATCAATACTATATATGCTATATATAGAGTATAATTATATTGCATATAAGTGAAAATTATTTTTTTATAAACTTGAAACTATATCTGTCACAATTATTTTCTATGAACTACAAAACGTATGTGCCACTGTTAATTTATTGCCATTAGGTAAAATACTAAAAGTCATTGATGAAAATTGGTTACACATAGCTAGAAACTAATTAGAATTTAACATTATTTCCATGATATTTTACATGATTTTACATATATCTAGTTAAATTTCAAAATATATCAGTAATTGTAAAGGATTAAATTATAAATTTTATAACATAAGTCTGTTTCTCCTTATATGTGCTTTTTAATGAAATCCTATTGGAATTCACACTTAAATGAATGTATATTGTATGCGTTTTCTTCTCTAATTTATTTGTAAAGCTTTGTTTGATATAAAATCATAACTGCTGAAAAAAAATGTAGAGCAGGATTCATTACAAGCTAGTAATTTTTTGACTAAAAAGTTTTAAGCTCTGAGTATTAAATAAGTTTTTCTTGTTCACATCAAAGAAATAGAGTTCGTGTTTTCAAAATAAAAGACTTATTATTCAAAAACTCTTGCAAAAATTTACTATAGTTTCAGAATAATAAGGCCATATAGTCAATAAATTGCATTATTACCAAACACATAATCTTATTTGTATTTGGAAAAAACGCAAATTTTATACATAAAATATAATTTTTGAAGAACGTAAATCTAATTTAGGTGCATACTATTTTTAAGTAAAATTTCAACTTTAACATACAAATAAATTAATAAAAATAAGTTTCTAAAATAAATTTCGTTGTTTGTAAAAAATTTGAATTTTTATACTTGAAATTGAACTGTGAACAGAACTTATTACTCATTGAAACAAAATGCTTACGATTATAAGCTTTTAAATTGTTCAATAAATTATGAAAAATACTATCATATTTGAATTATTAATATTTAAAAGATGATAATACATTTCTTGCATTCAATTTGTTTTTCATATTTTTAATAAATAATCCTAACAAAATAAAGATTTTTATTTACTATAAGGAAAATTAATAGAAAAAGAAATTTTAATTTAATTTGCAGGAAAGCAATTGAAATATAAATAAAACTCTTTTCTTGTTACTTTATCAGAATATTCCTGAATTACACATCTTCGACAGTTTAAGAAGCTTCACCTTAATGACGATTGATTGCGGGAGATTAAGAATAATTATTCGTTATCTTCCTTCAAGCTATTTTGACTGAAGTTAATTTAGATTTTAGTACTTACGGATCCATTCTTCTTCTTTAATGCAGCATAAATGTGATTAAAATGTCAGTGAAAAAAGGAAAACTAAACCTTATTAAAGAATCGTATTAGTTTTACTTACAAAATTGTTTTAGTTTCAGGGTATAAAATAGCTTTAATTACATAATAAATTTAGCGAAATCCCTTCATTTAATTTTATCTTTTACTTATATCATTTGTTTACTCAAATTAAAGGTAAAATTTTATACTTAATGTAATTTTCCATTATTGTTAAATACTAATCATGCATTATATATTTTTACATCATCACTTTGACATGGAAAATGCGACACAATGGAGGTTATGTTTTGCAAATATACTATATGTGCACGGAATAACCGGAAGGATATATTGTACAAATATTATAAAATCCAACTCGGTCACATAATCAAAGTGCAAAATAGAAGGTAAAAATGCGGCACAAGTTTATAATCTTATTTTTTTATCCCTCAAGAAATCCAGTATCGATAAAAGTTCTAAGTTGCAGAAGTCATGTGGGAATCAAAAGACGTCAAGACTCATAAGGCAAAACGTATTTCGAAGAGATTGAATTGAAAGTTTACATGCGTTTGGTTTGCCTTACTTTCATTTCGTTGCTGAAATATACACATATGTTCGAGATGTATAAATTGAAGTATGAATAAACAAGATATGAATCGTTAGGACCAAAGACATTCAAAATGGTCAACAGAACGCATGAACTGAGGCATCCGAAAGGATTTTTTTGTGACTCCACAATCGACTTCTATTAACAATATCTTCAATACGTAGGATATGCTCCATTATTCTAGATTTGTACCCCCAATATTTATGTTTACTATTTCATGATGGTTGATTAAATATAGCATGGCATTTTTATAAAGACTGCCATTAATGTGAAATCACATAAATGGAAGAATGTTTGGTTCTCACTCAATATTTGTTTTCTGCACATGAGTGCTAATTAGATAGGAAACTACAGCTTAAAGTGGATTCTGAACCACTATAAACTTCCAAACCCAAGGTAGATTTTGAATCTACTAATTAATGAGCCGAAGGCATGAATGCTAACCATTTGGCTATAGCCCGGCAGCGAGAGACTTGTATAATTGAATGCCACAATGTTTATCAATAAATCTTAATTTTGCTTAATTAATGATTGTTATTGTATCAATCATTAATTAAACAAAATTGAGATTTATTTTAATTTTGTTTAATTAATTAATTTCATTTTCCTGGTGTCTTAAGACATCAGGAAGATGAAGTTCATATAACTGCTATTTATGAATACCACATTCCTAATCATCAATGGCACGCATCAAATGTAAATCGTCAATGGCACGCATCAAATGTAAATCATGAATGGCACGCATCAAAGGCTCACTGGTGGTACAACGGTAAGTGATTGGGGTGCTACAATTCGTCGCAATATCTACCTTCAGCAACTCCAAAAGAACATTTTCCAGTAAAACAATGTGATACCATATAAGGACAAAGCCAGTAGATAACCCTTTTAATATATCCCTGGTTTTTTCTTTGATTTGTGATTTTTCCATGTCAACCAATATATTTTTTATTAATTAATAATATGGGAACGTTTTTAAAAATGTTTTTTTAAAACAAATTTGAGCATTATGACTCCAATGTGAAGAATTGAAACTAAACATTTTGAAAGAAATTTTAATATCATTTACAAAAAAATAATTGTCAAATCATTCATTAAAATATAAAATGCAACCATTAATTTGAATGTTTTACTATATTAATATGTTAAAAGCGTTCCCATAATATTTGAGAAGAAAGGAATGTGAAAATAATGTAAACATTTTTAATGGAATCTCAAAATCTGAAACATATTTTTCATATGATACTTATAAAATGGAAAACAAATTAAGCCCCTTTCAAATTGTATCTCAATATGTTCCTCAACTTTTTCCAGTTATAAAAAAATCAATTATGTAAATGTTGTTTAGTTTATCTGCTTGTTGGAAAAATAAGAAAAACCCTATTTTATGAATAAATCACTTCAAGAACAGATGTTTCCAGTATAATTTGTTCATATATTTTCTGTAGGAAAAAAGAGCTTTTTGATTGGATGACAAAATAAATACAATTACATTCTTTGATAAATCTATGTATCTTTATATCTTTATTGTTTACTTCAGCACATTTCCATTATACATGGAAACGTGTGTCTGATATTTTTAATGATGATAATTTTAGTCAAACCTTTTAACATTGGTTAGTTAATTATAAGCATTCAAACAAATATTTTAATTTCGCAATAAATTATTTTTAAACAACACTTGAAGTAGCATATTATGATAAAAACAAAGATTTAAAATATTATATACTTGATAAACTATTTAGTTTTGTTTAGTTTTTAATGATATAGCACGCATTACAACAGTGGTAATTTGCTTTGAAAATCTGCTTATCTAATCATTAGCTGTAAACATTAAAAACCAACAGATAATAAATTTAATCATATATAAATTTTTATTTAATCTGAATAGCTATGTTTTTTAATCAAATAATTCATTTATTTTATCTTTGCAATTTAGTAACGGTTAGTTTTTAAACAAAAGATTTGTATTTCTTAGTGTAAAATTGTACAAAATGAGTCAAGGAATTTATTTTTTATTTAGTGCTAATTAACTGAAAAAAGGGAGTTTAAAACATAATACAATTCCAAATAATTGTGTCAGCATTTCTAGTCTCTTATACTTTCAATTAGAGAATGGATACGACTTTGAAAACTAAAATGTAATTCAAGCAACAAATTATCATCAGAAACACTAATCAAAAACACTATTTTTTACAGTTAATTGATCAAAGTTTTCAGACTTACATCCATAAAATTCTAAATGTCAGTTATCGTTTTTAATATCGCACTATTATTAAGTTAATCTGTATAAATATTAATCATATTTTTTGTACTTTGAATGTGCTTTCTTTTAGCAAAAGAGTTCCATGTATATCTGTCAATGATAAAAATTGCATAAAAGTATAAAAATTTCAAGAATACAAAACTGTTATAATTGGTTGATTATTGTCAATGATTTAGAAATCGTTAACTAGACCTAGTCTAAAAGTCTTAAAAATTAATAAACTCAGTTTAATTAGTATTTAATAATTTTATAGGTTAAGTGTAATACTTTAAAATAATAGTTTTTTTAAAAAGCGGAAATGTGAAAAATTGTTTTCTTAATTCAAATATTAATTGGAAATATATTTAAAAGTGAAACTAAAAAAAATTAAGTTTGACTAATATGCAAAACAAAAGTTAATTAAATGCAATATTATATCAACAATTTCAAAAGAAAAAGGAGGATTTTTTTTAAGCAAACTATATTAAAATTTCAATGTTTTAATTAAATTTATATAAAAAATCAAATCTAAGAATTATTTTTCTCAAAAATATTATCTTAAATGATATTGGCACCTAAATAAAGAGCGCTTATAATCTACTGATTATTATACAGTATTCAAATAAATATACTATTCGGCTGTCTTTTACATTCAAAATAATTAAGAAAAATCTATTAGATTTTTCTTAATTGTTTTGAGCGTAATCTAAGAGACCGTAATCTAACAAAATCTAATAGAAAATTTCATACTTTTGAAAAGGATATGTTTAATTACAGAGTTTATTGGAGAAAAAAATAATAATTATCAGAAAGAACTAAATAACATTTCAAAAGATTACTTGAATGACTAACTATATTTATTGCCTCAGAAATAAAATCAATTTTCAGAAAAAATAATTAATATAAACTAATTTTATAAAAACTTAAATACAATAAAATCCTTTCAAGAGGAACATTAGCAATATTTTCAAACGAAACATTAAAAACACTTTCAAGCATATAAATGGTGTTTTAATCCTGAGTTTCATTACAAATTATTTATGTCAAGAGTTTATTCTGTTTCCTAGAAATAGTCAGTTTGTATCATTTCTCGGATAATGCATAAATTAATCCCCAAGTCTTTATTTAGTTTCAAAATTCAATCTAACAAATTACTTTAAGAATTCATTTTCTTAAGTACTATCTTACTTAAGTACTATGATATCACTATGAAGCGATGAAATGACCCAGAAACTTTGACTGGAATATTTATAAATCTCGAATCTCTTTTCAATTACATTGAGAGATTAATGAAAGAAACATGTAACTTCATGAAACGTTTAAAAGTTTTGGTGATTCAAAATTAAAGATGAGAATCATTATTCTCTAACAGATTTTGAATACTTCTTTTCGACTTTTAATATCCTCTTAAGGAAAATCTGTAATCTTTTAAAATAGGCAAACAAGTTAAATTGAGTTTCTAACCAATTTCTTTGACACATAATGAGAGGTTTCAACATTTTGTTTGACTTACTATCATAAATATGGATTCCAAAAATTTCTCGAATCATTATTTAAAATATATAACAATAAAATAAATAATTTCTAAAATATCTTCATCGCACAAAATATTGCACGCTTTTATACTTTTACTTATCTTGTACAATTAATGTTAATCAACTGCTGCTTATTTATAAATGATTACATCTTATATACACTTCTGGCCATTAAAATTGCTACACTAAGAAGGCGACATGCTACAGACGTGAAATTTATACGAAAGGAAGGAGGTGCTGTGATATGCAAATGATTAGCTTTTCAGCGGATTCAGACAAAGCAGACGCCAGTAGCGACACCTACATTGTGTTTAAATGAGGAAATTATTCACCCGGTTCCTCATACCCAAATTGCATTTGAACGTTGTTGCCTGGTGAAAAGTTGTTGTGATGCCTCGTGTAAGAAAGAGAAATGCGTATCAGCACGTTTCTGACTTTGATAAAGGTCGAATTGTAGCGTACCGGGACTGCGGTTTATCTTATCGCAGTATTGCTGCTAGCGTCGGTCGAGATCCAATGACTGTTAGCAGAATATGGAATCGATGGGTTCAGGACGGTAATACGGAACGCCATGCGGGATCTCAACGGCCATCTATCACTAGCAGCCGAGAAGACAGGCATATTATCCGCATGGCCGTAATAGATCGTTCAACCACGTCACGAGCCGTGAGTAAAGAAACGGGGTCGTTTGGAAGACAACAAGGGTCTGCACGAACAGTTCGACGAGGTTTGCAGCAGCATGGACTCTCAGCTCGGAGACCATAGCTGCGGCTTCCCTTGACGCTGCGTCATAGACAAGAGCGCCTTCAATGGTGTGATCAACGATGAACCTGGGCGCACGAATTGCGAGGTGTCATCTTTTCAGATGAATCTAGGTTCTGTGTGCAGCATCATGATGGTCGCATCCGTGTTTGGTGGCATTGTGGTGAACGCACACGGGCATCGTACATTCGTCATCGTCATACTGGTCCATCACCTGCCATGATGGTATGGGGTATCATTGGATACACGTCTCGGTCACGTCTTGTTCGCATTGACGGTGCTTTGAACAGTGCACGTTACATTTCTGGTGTGTTACGATCCGTTGCTCTACCCTTTATTCGAGCCCTGCGAAACCCTACGTTTCAGCAGGATAATGCCCAACCGCATGTTGTCGATATTGTACGGACCTTCCTTGATACAGAACATGTTCTGCTGTTTCCCTGGCCAGCACGTTCTCCAAATCTTTCACAAATAGAAAACGCCTGGTCAATGGTTGCCGAGCGACTGGCTCATCACCAAACGCCAGTCACTACGGTTGATGAACTGTGGCATCGTGTTGAAGCTGCATGGGCATCTGTACCTGTACATGCAATCCAATCTCTTTTTGACTCAATGCCCAGGCGTATAACTGCTGTTATTACTGCCAGAGGTGGTTGTTCTGGGTATTGATTTCTCAGGATCTATCCAGCCAAATTTTTTGAAAATTTAATCCCTTGTTATTTCTAGTATAATATATTTGTCCAATAAATATTATTTTGTTATCTGTATTTCTTCCTTGTGTAGAAATTTTAATGGCCAGTAGTGTATTATATCTTATTATTCTCTCATAGTTACACTAATAAAATAAAAATATCTCATCTTTAAAATCGATAAACAATTTAAAGTCTATAACTAATATTAATAATTGAGAATAACATTTTAATTAATTATTTAAATCCTGATGTCTTTTATTCTGTACTATTTATCTGATTCCTGATTACAATTTTTTAAATTTTAAATTTTCTTTGCACGAATTTAATTATGAACATTTAATTGTAAAAAATTGATAATAATTATTAAGAGCATTTGGCATAAAATTATGTGTACAGTAATATTATGTTTCATTGCCCTCAATATGTAAAGTATTTTAAAGTAAAATTTAATGAGTGATATTTAAAGAAATTCAAATAATGACATTGACATTTACTTGATTATTTTTTAAAATCTGATTTGTAACCGTTTATTTTAAATTATTAAATTAAACACAAACTTGCTCTCAATTTATGAAATATGAAAACAAAGTACTCATATTTTTTATTTAAAGGAATGATGTTTGATCATTAATTTATTTTTCAGTTATATTTAAACTTTCATTTAAATAAAAACATACTCGCACATAAATTTATCTCATTTATTATGAAATTAGTACCATGGATGCATATAATTATATCTATTCTTATTTCAATAAAATATGTCATTTTTATTACCTACACAAAATATTTTATATTAATTCAAATTATTTAAATTACTCAACATTCTCAAGGTATTCAGTAAAACTAGGCTTGTAATGAAAAGTATTTTAATCAATGTGTGCAAGTAAATATTCTAAACAATATTTTTTCAAAATCTTAATTTTATTTAATAATTTAAAAATTAAAAATTTGAAGCATCAATGATATTAGGTTGGGGAAAAAGAAATCCATTATTTTTACGAGAACTTTATGTAACTTCTTTTGGATTTACTTTGTAAAAAGGTTTAAAACAGCTTTCATGTAGATTTTTAGTTCTTGCGCGTTACTACTGCTGACTTGCGGTCAACTTCGACCATTTTTGATATTTTACAGACATTTTCGACGATGCTGTATCCACATGCGAGGTGCATCTCTAACATCAAAAATACCCGAACGGAATCGACGAAACAAAAATTGTACGTAACTGGTTTTTACAGTCTTATATAGGACGATAAACACCTTTCACAATTTTAGCCACCAGGCTATCTTTTTTCTCGTTACAAGAGAAAAACGAAAGCGTATCGAATTTTCTGTTTGTTGTTTTCCATTTTTAAAACCTTGTATACGTAACTGAATTAATCAAACAAAAAACCGCAAGAGGATATTTTAGTGTCAAATGTCACCTTTCCAGTATAAATCTTAATTGTTTTATAGATACCTCACGAGATATCGAGTACTACAGACGTCTACGGAAAAAATAATGGATTATTTTTCCCCAACCTAATATATAGACATCATAGACGAGATATTTTTTCATTTAAACCAAACCTATTAATCAAAAATTAAAATATTAGAAATAGAAATTTTTCGTATTCATCGTATACAGAACGCACATCATGCATCACATATTGTATGAATAAAATAAAAGAACTACTGTATTCGACTTGATTCTAATGCTTTTTCTTTTAAGTACAGGGTTGTCATAAATAATTTACTCATTTTGAAATAGAAATGTTTTTAAAAGTATTATCTTAAATATGAAAAATATAGGCAAGTAACCCCAAACAAGCCAAACTTATACAACCTCTGTAGATGTCTATTATGTGTCCCTTTCATGATACGGCACACCAAGTACGGGAGATAATCTCATTAATTTCATACATTTAGAAGCAAACAACTAGTGTTCTTTAATTACAGTTACTATCACAAAATGATTCTTTACTCTGCTATTATTTTACATGCTCTCTTTTGAAAGAGCACTTCAAAGTTACAATACACGAACAACTAATATATTCAGGGATACAAAGCAATTTTTTCTTGCTTTCCCCATTTTCAATTAGCATTAAAATCGTACCATCTCGTACAACCGCAAAAACAATAGATTACTTCTGTCTTATGAACTAGACAATACAAACATGATGAGTTTGTAGTTTCCTTCACTTATCTCGGATATGTATATGAGTAATAGTTCATAGTAACTCTGTATTATGTAAAAGCAATTTTTTCCACAGAAAAGATTTATTTCTATTTAAGATAACCAATAATAGATCATTTGTTTTTATCTTCATGTTAAAGAATGAAAAGTAAAAATTTAAAATTGTCTAATGTCAAATGCATGTTCTTCCTGAATAAAATGTGTTACAGAAAATTTAAAATGAAAGCTTCTCGTCTTTTCTATTTGTCAGAAATATAAACATTACTTCTGACAAGTCAAAAAAACGAGAAGCTTTCGTTTGTTCTTTAAAGCAAGCTTCATAAGCAAGATATTAATTGCTTACAAAGATATATGTAGAAAATTATTAAAATTATGTATTATTGAACATTAATTTTGAGGAAAAATTTATTATAGTAATTTATTATAATAATTTATATCCAATTGAGAAAGATGATTTTAATTGTTGTAAAAGTTGTTTTTAATTAATAATAATGACATCGGAATATATTTAAAACATCTCATGTGTCTTTATGCTTCTTGTATAAATAATTCGAGAATGTTGCACAACTATGAAACATTTATTCAACTGGAGTATTTATAACTTTTAAAAACTATGTTCTAACTTAAAAATTATATTTATTAAATAAAAAATCTGATCAGTATTTTGAAAAATAAAACAAACGTTGGGTTTCTATTTAATATAGGTATTTATTGTTGTTTGGCATATCATTTTAAAAACTAAATTTATATGAATTGTAATCACAATTTTTTCTATTTTTTATCACTGCTTTTGATTAAACGAGAATATTTAAATCCAGTTATAATTATGTGATTTATTTTTTATTTTTAATAACATTTTTCTGATTTTAATTTTTATTCAATATAACATAAAATAAAAGTATAGTTTTCTTATATACCTAAAGAGATTATCAAGTTAAATATACGCTTGATATTTACAAACAAATTAATTACAAATTTTTATACTTGAACCACTGAATGGGACATTTTCTTAAACGCTATAAGTGAAATTATATTTTTTAATTACTTTTATGTTAACAAAAATTGATGACGCAAAAATGATGTTACTTCTTATGACGAATGTGACATTTATTTTCCAGCACTCTAAATCATGGAAAAGTAATCATTGAGAATATTTAGCAGTTTTTTAAAATGTTGCGTTTGTGCTTTGTATTTTTACGAATTTTGATTTTTTAAAGTATATTTCTTATTTATTCTGCACCTTACGTATTTTAATTAATAAAATAGGTTTCAATTTAATTATCTCATTGCACATGACAAATAAAGTCAATTTTGATGAAAAATGTGATGATAATTATTTCATTTCAATTGTTAAACAATAAAATAATTAAGAAAGACAATAAATAATTTCTTGATTAATTCATGTATAACGGAATATGGTTTAAGTAACAAATATAGAGTTCTTATGAAATATCATTCCTAAGTTTTTAAGGCCTTTTTATTAATTTAATAAGTTTCTATGAGAGATTGTTTAACTTTAAATAATGCACATTTCTTATATTATTTGTTATGTAAAAATAATTACTAAATAAAGTGTATTTGTTATTGGAGTTAAAATAGTCCCAATTTGATTATATATTAAAATAATTATAATTTTTATTTGTTGAAAAATAATAAATAAGTATGAAGTGAATCAGATAACATTCACTTCTTTTAATTCAAAATCTTATTAAATAAGTAAATAGAATAATTTAGCTGGCCGATGGCTGAATGGTTAGCGTTCCTGTTTGCTGAGCTGTCGGACCCAAGTTCGAATCCTCGTTCAGGCATGGAACTTTTCTCTTATTTTTTTTCTCTGTCCTTTCTCTTGAGATAATGTATGAATGGTTTGTGGAGATGTGACGTGAGTAATGCTACTCGACTCCATGACTTGGTTCACAGATGCCCACCGGTTAACGCAAAATCACTAGCAATTTCTGCCCTTGAAGGGTCAGTCACCCAGTGCCCGCCACTGGAAAAAAAATTGCACTGGCGCATTTGCTTAAAATGTATTCTTGAAACTGTTTGGCATTGTTTAACATTATCTATTACATTACTAATTAAGAATGCTATTTATATGATTTAAGTTTAATTTAAGTTAGTGAAATTTTAAGTTAAATTAAAAGACATAAATTTTACACTTCATGTGCATCTTCAGAACTCATTTGAGAATGTTTACTTTTAAATTTTATAAAAGTTTTGATCATAAAATTGCTTTTAATAAAATTTCTTTTTTATTTCACAATTTGTTTATCTTTAGTAAAATAATAAATTATTTATGGTACGTCCTGAAAATAGTTTTTGTTTCTAGATCACATCGATATCATTAGAAGAATTTAATAACATTTCTCAAACTAAAATTGTCACAAAATGTATTTGAGTTTTCTACATTGGAAATAAGTTAATTGTGATAATAATTATGTTTACAAACGAAAAATTGATTTATTAAAAATATTAAGATAATTATTTTTCTATATAATATATTATTTCAAAGTTATAAGCCGTTTTAAACGTTTTTACTGTTGATATTAAATGCGTATTTAAAACTCGTCTTAATTATTTAATATTTAAATGTCTTAATATTTAAATGAATTTACGTTTCTAAAGATACATAGGTTAATTCATTTTGGTATTTTATTACAGAAATATCACTATTGTTCCTTTATTTAAGCATTATTCCATACATAAAAAGATGTGCATAATTACACCAAATTGTTATATATGAAAAATTAATTTCTATTCTCCAAAAAATGTTATCGAAAACAGGATTTTTCTCGAAGTATTAAAGAATTTATTCTAAAAATATAAATTTTCCTTTTACAATATTTTTATTTAATTACCTTACTGTAAACGTTATAGCAAATATATTCAAATACATTTGGTATTGAAATATATATACGTCCAATATAAAGATCAAGCCTGTAAAAGTTAAAAACGTGAATTCCACTATTCGAGTCGAAATGATCGAACCATCTATTGTTTCTGGGCAATAAAACGCCAGTGATTATTTTCTTCTTGAATAAACATTATATCTAAAAAATTACAATAAAATTGGTTAAACGTTTCTGCATCATTTAGTAATTTATTTGTAAAATGGATAAGTTAAAAACATTATTCTTTTCATTTATACTTATAATAATAGGATTTAAAAATTTATTTTATGTATTTGGTTAGCAACTTAACATTTTTAATGTTATACTTTACAATTCCACTGTAAATACATTTTCTTATATGCTAACTATTTTTTTTTATAAAATGTGAAAAATTAAAGGAATTAAAATTTGAAAAACATTTATTTTCATTTAATAGTCGTATCGATAAAATAATGTATTGACTATAACAGGATATTTTGCTCATAGGTTTCTTTTACTTTTCAATTAAAAAATCTTATTAATATCGTAGAATTTTTAATTTCAAATAGTGCCTCATATTCATATCTACAGAACACGTTTTACGACTTCATTAATATGAACTGGTTTTTTAATGAATACAAACGTCTCTATTGTCGACAACACAGTCAATAATAAGGAAAGTAGAAGCAGTATCTTACAAAAATTGAATATACAATCGTCTTAAAAAAATTGTTTTTTCCAATAGAATATATTTATTTTTTCATATTTCTAAATGATTAAAAATATCAATGTTTAGAAACAATTAATAATTCTAAATATATATATAATGCCATGAAGTTCTTGCTAATTGAAAATTGAAAGAAAATGTTGTTATCTTATACTGAGCTTTTAATTGAACGATCATTACAAAATTATCAGAATCATTGATTTCACATTAGTGTAAATAAATTTTAATGAATCATTTGCAAAAGGGAATAAATTATTTGCAAATGTGTTTTAGTCGCAATCTAAACGATAAACTTTCAAATTCATTAAAGTTATTCCCACTATAAAAATGTTAACAAAAAAAGCATGTATTGATTTAATATGATGATTCAACAATAATAACTGTTAACGTAAGGAACCTCGTCAATTAAAAATGAAAATGGATAATTCATAAAAAAAATGTTATAATATTTTCAAACTAAAAATGATAGAAAAAACTATTTCTGTCGATTTATATAAATAATACTGGTATTCATGAAGGATACTTTTTATATGAAGTTTAAGCATTCTATAATGAAGACAAAATTATGTTTCTGAATGCGAATGATGACTAGTTTCAATCCAAGCATTATAAATTAATAAAAAACTTGGTATTTCTTTTTAATATTAATGAAGTCATTATATTAGTTATAATAACAGTAAAGCAAACACATTATTTCTAAATAACGACATTCTTTTTTACTCTTATTTTCTAACAAATTTTCTTTTGCTGAATGATAACACTTTATAACCTATGCAGACAATGTACTGTAAATTGCATTTTTATGGCTAATTTTACTCTTTAAGTCGTAAAAAATTAAACTCAAAACCAGTAAATTTATTATTCAATTTATTGATTTGAGGATTTGCTACCTTAAAACAATAACTTTTATGCTTGACTTCAATATTTATATTTATCATTAAGCAAAACAGCATGATCTCAATTGTTTAGGTTGATAAAAACTAATTCTATTATGTATAATTGGCTACTTCTGACATTTAAAGCATACAATACAATTCTAATTTTTGAAAGTTTGATTTACAAAATTATATTTAAATACTTTTTATTTTCTAAAGATACATTTGACCACATAAATAGGATAATATTAATTACATCTCCTCAGTTAAATTTAGACATATTTTGAACTTTAACACTTCAAAAATTAAAAATTTATATCATATGATGTACAGAAAAATTCTAAGCAGTTGGATAATATTTTTATTCTTTTATAAAGAGTTAATTATTCTTTGCCCAATTTTAAAGGTTTGCTACGCTCTTTAATTTGGCGATACAACTTATTCCAGAGGTGTTCTATAGGATTAAAGTCTCAGAAAGCCAATTTAATCCGTTCATCTCATTATCATCCGAAAAATCCACTGTGGACGTCGCAACAAAGCAAGTGGCGTTTTCACCATGGAAGTAACAATCATCCGACCCATAAAAATACCACGTTAAAGGAAACATATTGTTGTCTAGAATACTGGAATTGATGTTTGCCAACCATGATTTGGAATCAAGGGTGGGAGATTTTATCCGATGAAAATGCTCAAACCAAAATTTCAGCTCCACCAAATTTTACAGAAGGCGCAATGCATTCTTTCAAATGGCATTCTCAGATATTCACCAAATCTAGACTGTCATCCAACTAGAAGAGGTTGAATCTGAATTCCTCACTCAAGAGTATTGTTTCCACTCACCTTCTATTCAATATTGACTTGCTTCACACCATCTCACTTCGGTTGGATTTTATAATCATAGGTAATAACACGAATGCTTGTTAGAACAGCTGTATTATGTAAGCTATCAGCTTGGAGTAGTTTTTCCAAATTTCTCTTTGGACAGCGCTCTATGATTTCGATCTCGTAGTTTCATGAGATTGCCGAGTCTTAGCCCATTCTGATAATCACCAGTCACCTCCACCACTTTTTAATTACAAAAGTCGTTAGTGATTTTGGATTGTTCAACACACTGGATATGTTTCTTTAAAATCAGCTTTTTCTATGACATCCGATAATTGCACCGTTCTCGAAGACAAGCAGATCTCAGTTTCGTTTCATCTATCATCCGACTCATTTCAATGCTGTTTCCAAGATGATAGTTAAGTAAAGAAACAGGGTGTAGCCTACGATCGCAGATATTTTTCATTTCCATGGTAATCCAAATACTCATTATTAGATGGAGTAATATCATATAGCTTTGTGTATAAATATTTTACCATAATTAAAATTGCAATTAAAAATAAATTTTTCAATGAAAAATAAATAATTTTTAATTAAAATTTTTTTGATTAAATTGATAAACGGGATTTTCTTCATTAAAATGACAAATACTATTGTTTTGCTTTTTTTACTTGACGTTAAGGCTTAATTTTTTTACTAATGCTATACTCATTAGTATGGATTGTTTTCTCTCATTGAAGCAACGACAATAAATCTGCAATACAAAATAAATAAGAAAGTTCTTACCATTTTTAATCACCCAAAAGAACAACACATGCAGAAAGGGCAGCTTGTTGTAATTCTTCGGAATAATCGCTGTTGGCATCCAGTAGCTTCTTCCAACATGTTTCCAGCTGTGCCCTCTTCTTGTGATAAAACTTAAGTTTTTTGGTCACAAAGAAGTCAATGAGTGCTGGGAGCAAGTCTGCTTCTTTTGTGACGGATTTTCCACGGAAATGATTGTCCAAGGAATGGAAGAGGTCAAGTGATTCACCTGAGTTAGGAGGAGGGCACAAAGTCTCTCAACTAAGTCGCTATCCTGGCCACCAGCGCGACATGCAACCTCCGTTCACGGACAAGAACAGTAAATCCTTTTGATTAACCAGTACTTGCTCCTTCTGTTGCAATACCTATTGCAAACGTTGCAGTTGCTGCTAGTACTGGTCCGCAGTGATCGTTTGATCCTTGATAGCAGCTCATAGTTAACCATTTGACGACAAGTCCACCAGACACAAAGACAATCTTGCGTGGTTGCACAGATTGTTTTGCTTGGAGCAGGACTGTATTCTAAAGTGACAACCTATGTTTAGAACGCTTAGGAGGTCATTGGAACACGTATTAAATATTTTTATATGTAAATCAAGTAAGATTTCACCATGATTTTAAGAATATATTGTGTGTGACAGTTTAGAGTTTGTTATCAAAATATTTTTAAATATATTTCTTATTATTAATAATCTGTGATAAATATTTGGGGATGCTATTTAATTAATTAAATTAATTTATACATGCTAATTAAATTAGTTCATAAGGCTGTAAGATGTTAACATTTTATGATTCCCCCACAATATTAATAAACCAATGCAATAACATATATATGTTTCTGTATGTATAACATGTATAATAATAATAATAATTGTAAAATATAATTTTAATACATATTGTTTAACAAAATTAGAAAATTTATTCTATGATATGTTTTGAAACATGTTTAAAATTGACAGACTAAAATTGTCAATTGAATAAAAGTGCAAATTTTGAAAAAAAAAATCAAAAAACTTGATAAAATAAAATCATTTTTTGTATATTCATTCTAAAAATAAACAATTTTCCTTATTTTTAAATTTAATGGATTCTTGATCCATAATAGAAAATTAAAATTTTATTAGCTAAATTAAATTATTGTGTTCATTTATGTATATTATTTATGATTTTTGCATTACTATTTGATAATTACTAGAGCAAAATAAAAACAAAAATTTAAATACATAGCTTAAAAACAACATACTATTTAATTCATCGTTAAATACCTTCATATATTTTTCGACTGTTTTTTTATTTTAAAGTGTGAATGAAATTTTTATTTTCAATAAATTTCCATTGATAAATTTCAATTATTCATAAAAAAATCTTCGATAAAATATACATCTACTTAAATAAATAATTATAAATATAAACCCATATCAATAAGTGAATAAACCTATATTAATATGCAGTCGAATTCAGAAGCGTGGAATGCAAATACATTTTATTAGTTGACCTTGTTTTAATAGTTAAATAAATAAAACTTATAATAAATAAATCTAATTTTAAAAAAAGCATTTTGAATTATACTTTTTGTTTAAAATTTACAACATATCTAAAAATGCCGCATTGATTATATCTTAAAATTTTTCAAACTATAAAATAATTTGATTTTTAGGGAAAGGTGAAAAATAATTTTAATTAATTCACATAAAGGAGAAACAAATTGAATTAAATATTTTTTAACATTTGGTTTAGCATGAAACACTTAACATACTTCTTTGAAAGAGTAGAAAGGAATGTCATATTTAAAAGAATGTAAAGTAATTGATGGCAGCCATTTTCTGTTTTTTATTAGATTAAAATCTTTTTTCGTCTTAATATCTTTAAGCCCATATCAATAAGATATTCAAGATTTAAAAAAAGCGTGGCTGAGAATAAAAGATAATTATTTTACTTTCCAAACTGTTTCCAAGAAGAAAAGAGAACAACGTAACTCATATTGTAATCTAATGCAAATTAGGTATCAGGAAAGCTGTTTTATTCTTTTCTGATATCGAGTTTGAGTGAAAGTTCTTTTGAAATATTATGCTCGTTAAAAAAGCAACTAGTTATTTTAAATTTTATGCCTTACGTATAGAATAATTTATCACGACGTATAACTTCTCAATTTCACATTTAATTATCTATATATTTTAGTTAGAAACACTAAATTTTAAACTTCAAGGATATAAATCTAATATACTCTGATACATTGCAAGCGTGTTTAACGAACATGTATTAACATGCAGCATGGAAAAGAATGTAACAAAATGCAAAATAATTCATCATTTATGAATAAAAGTGATGTAGCAAACTTTTAAAATATAACTCCATGTGTTTGGATATTCAAAATAAAGTAAATTTCAGCTTCCCAAATATTTTTGCAAATTTAAAAGTTTATATGACAAGTTTTAAAGGATTTTCCTATAAATTTTTATTAATCAAATTGAAATTTCACTTTGGCATATCTTTAAAATTATTTACTGGAAAAATTTACTTTAATTACACTACATTCACTCTGTGTTAAAATTTATTAGGGAATGGAAATGATAGTTAGCTTTGCAGCATGCATAGTCTTACATATGGGCACACATATGGTCATATTACACACATATACGCACATATATGGGCATATTTTAATGAATGTGAGATATTAACTTACATGTTCATTCACCTACATTCTAGTATATAATTTTACAGTTTACTAAAGCCATAAGCGAAATTTTTTTTTGCCGAAAATGGAAGAAGAGAATCACAAACGCAAATTTTTCTGATTTTCAAACTGCGGAGTATGCTAATTTTGAGTTCAAAAAGTTAAAAACGTCGCTTCAGTGGCAGTGCATGCAATTTGACTTTCGGTCGGCTACTGACACCTCGGTTTCAACTCAGACTATCCAAAACCAGCTCTATGGTGTAGGTCTGTATACTCGACGACAGATGGTATGCGTTAAACTAACATCAAGGCATCGTCACGACCGCAGGGACTGGGCAACAGAGCATGTTAACTGGGGGAGAAATGAATGGAGCAATATTCTTTTTTCTGACTAGTCCAGTTTTTCTGTTCATCCTGATAATAGGCGTATTTTCATCTGGAGGGACCATGGCAGTAGGAATAAACCTGCGTTCGTGCACGAAAGTGTCAGATTTGGTGGTGGGGGGTATTGGTGTATGGAAGCATCTCCATTGTTGGGCGCACAGACCTCTATTTCATTCGAGATGAACCTCTGGCTGGTCGCCGAGATAAAGATGAGATTCTCAGACCTATTGTAGTCCCTTATGCAGCAACAATCAAAGATGACTTCATTTTAATGGACGATAGCTGCAGGCCACATCGTGATAACCTGGTGGAGGATTTTCTTTTCGATGAAGGAATCGTACGAATGGAATAGCCAGTGTGATCTCCCGACATGAATCCAATAGAGCACGTTTGGGAAGCTCTAGGAAGATGAGTTTCAGGCCACCAACCACCCCCACAAAATCTCCAAAAATTGGAAATAGTTTTACTGGAAGAGTGGGAGAGAATACCCCAACTCGTGATAAATAGCCTCGTTAACTCTATGCCTCGAAGGTGTTCAAAGTTGGTGGTCAGTGGAAACAATACCCCCTATTGAAAATGATTTCCTTTGAAGAAAACACCTTTCCTTATTTTTTTTTCTTATATGCTAAAATTGTGTTTTTTTCCTTTTGAACACAAATACGCAATAAAATATATTTTTTCCTCCAAGCATGTGTAATGTATTCTCATAGTAAGACGTCCGTCGACCATGTATCAATCAGATAAAATGTTTCTCAGGCACAAGATCCACCTAAAACCGCAATATCCTTTAATTGTTTTGAGTAGTGTATAAAGAAATGTATGGAAAGCTTTTTCATCTGAAAGGAATTTTATATATATATATATATATATATATATAATCCATTTCTTCCAAATTCTGTTCATTGTTCTTTATAGTTATATACTGCTTTACATTTTTCTACATAGTTCTATATTATTTAGAATTTTTGTTCGTAAATTAATTCATATTACAAAAAGAATAAACTTTGTAAAATGCCTTGAAAAATTTTACTATCTTTATGTATTAAAATAAATTAAATCAAAAATAAATAATTCTCAAATATTATTACATGAAACTAAAGAAAACGTTAGGTAATTTCATTACTGTAAGATATTAGAACTAAATATATAAGATGTGCAAAAAAAATAATATAATATATATATTATCAAAAGGATTTTTTAAAATACATACATTCAATTTGTTTGAATTATAGGATAACTTTGATTGAAAATTGCCCATATATTATTTAAAAAAACGTTTTATGGAATCATTTTTAAACAATAAATATGTGATTTAAAAAAATATCATAAATAAAATCCTAAGTGTATTTTTGAGGGCTAAGAGATAATATAAAACCTAAAGTATAAAACAGGATAATTAAATTCCCATTTTGGGCTTTTTATTAGTTCTTTGAGCTTAATAGGTAATGGGTATTGGACCATGATCTATGAGTTAGAAGAACCCATAATCAAACACTGATCGTAGTTCTTACTTTTTTTTTAAATGATTTTTTTTCATATTTTTCTCTTTAAACTCATTAAAATGAGTTGTGCTGTAAAATAACATTATTTTTTTATTTTGGGATATATAGTGATTTTTTTTATTTTTGGATATATGTGAAATATATGAAAAAAAAGAGCACATTAATTTATCTTCAAACAATCTTTGGTGCTTAGGCTATTGC
>JAPDSC010088484.1:10453-23447 GCA_026290005.1 Latrodectus geometricus | reverse complement strand
ATTGTAAGAATTACAATTGCTTACAATGATTGACATTTGATTAATAAAATGTGATATTCTTATATTTTTTCATGAATTTAATATCAAGTACTGTTAGTTTAAAAGAAATTCTATTTATATATAAAATAAAGATACATTTCTTATACTATAAAAAATCAATTTATTTAATTAAATATTTTGAACTTGATTATGATATTAATGGTAATTTAATATCATTTAATTAAACTTTCAGTTATAAACATAGCTAATAAAATTCATCGAAATATGAGAAATTATTTTCCTTTAAGTAATTATTTTAATGGATAACGCATCACTTAAAATAATTCATTGCAAACGCTTACATATATATTTATCAATTAAAGATATCCAATATTAATTAAAGAAAATATTCGATTCATTGAGGTAGTAAAAGAAAAAGATCTGAATTTAGTAGTTTATTTCTATATCATAACTAATTTAGAAAAAATAATAGCCTGTAATATATATAAATTAGCTTTAATTAATAATAATTCTGCATTGCTAATTTTCTGAGTTTATACTTGAGAATCATTAATTTTGAACTTTTGCTAAGTAATTAAATCATTTGTAGGATATTTGCAAATTATTTACAGTTTTAAAAGATAATGCATTCAAATATCTTTTTTTTTCCAAAAGCAGAATGTGTTCTTGTTTTATATCAAATTTAAGTTATTTGTATAATGTATAAAACATCTTCTTGCAACAGATTATGCTGTCAAATTGAAAGTAAAAATTTGAATTTAACCTTCAGTAATATTTGTTGGAGATTTGTTTTTGTTTCTATGATTTTGTTGTGATAAGAACATTATGATATCCAAGTTGCTAGTTTTAGATAAAAAAAAAAGATATTTAATCATCAGGAAACAAGATAGAATGCAATTGCACATATTTATATGAACATTTAATAAATACAGCAGCTTATCCTTTAATTTCTAGTTTGTAGTTTCTATTTTACAAGAGCTAAGTATTTAATTGCTCTTTATCATGCTTTTTTTATGGAGTTATATATTTAAATTTCTTTAGAATTCATGTGATATTTAATTTTTGCATCAGAAATATTATATGTCATTGCATATTTAAATTAATTTTTTAACAAATATAACAGACTTCTTGTTAAAATTTTCCTTCTACTGTCCATATCACCATTGAAAGATTTCTCCACGTATATATAACATTACTTTGACATATAATTACTGTATCTAAAAGCTTCTTGCAAAGCATGGTTGAACATTGAAATTTCATTGATGTTAAATAACAATTATGAATATTGAATGTCTATAATTGTCATTTAATACCAGTCTCAGAATATTTATAAAAATTGAAGAGAAAGATTTTACTAAATAAAATTCTTTAACACAAATAAAAATCACTTTTCAATATTTTTTGTAAATTAGTTTTCAAGTTTCTCAAATGTATTAAAATTTGGTCAATAGTTAAACTGAAAAATCCTTTCAGAAACTGAAATTTAAAATATAAAGTTAGGAATTATTATCATCAAGTATTTAATGCTTTTATTATGTTTGTGTATCTCATAAATTTTTCCTTTCCTTAATTAGTCTCTATTTGGTTTTTGTTATTACTTCAGCAATATTACATGATATTCCAAATCGTAATTCCATAAAAGGAAATCAAACAAAGAGAAATATTAAATGAAAATCTTTATTTTACTTAATTCCACAAATAAGCAAATTTTAGTGATAACATTTACTTTCATTTCATTCACATTTTTTCGTGAATTTTATATTAATATTAACCGATTTTATTCTACTATTAAATAAATATATTATTTGGTAAAAATTGAGTTATCTTAGTAATTATTTGAATTGCTAAATGATACCGGTTGCATAAAAATATGAAGATTTATCAATCTCATGAAAGTAATTATCACAGAAATGAATTGTCGAAAAATTACGAAGAATTATTAAGGTACTTTAGTTTAACCAAACTGGAAGTGGAAATGATAACTCCTGCTCTTACTACTCTTAGAAATCAAAGTTGTGTTTCAGATGTCAGTATATTAATTAAATTCACGTTAGCTTAATTTTGAAAATTGCTCATTTTCCCTATTACTAAATTCTTCTTCCGATAATTACAAACTGTCAAACCAGTTGTGCTAACTCTCTGAAAACAAATTGATTATTCAGTGCTGATTTTCAAAATGTGAAATTGAAGTCAAGTTTGGTGTTTTAGCTTTTATTTAGGATTCAAAGTAAATGTAACTAAACTCTCTCTTTCACTTTGACATATTCAAGAAATCAGTTAATTAGAATTTTGATGTATGTAACTTAAGTGTCTACTTAACGTCATATTTGATTTTTAATTTACTTAAATTTTATAAAAATGTATTTCATGAATCTTCGTCAAAATTATATTTATTCGTTTGGCAATTTTATTAAATCATTATTATGTAAAACTGTATACTTATTTACCTTTTTATTGAAAATTGTAAGTAAAATATTTTTCATAATCTTACTAATCATTAACAAACTGATGTAGCATTTGACTATTCTGAGCTTCTTATTTTGTAAATAAATATTAAACCCTAAATAACTGTATTTGGAAATATTTGTAAACCAAACGAAATTTATTTAATTTTAGAAGATATTAATATATGAAAAACATAAATTAATGTAATTTAGGATTAGTAAGTTTACGTACTAAGTAATGTATATACTTCAAAATAATTAAAAGTTTTATGTCATGATTTTCTTAATCAATAAACAAATATTCTGAATTTTATTATAAAAAATATTTTAGGATGTGAGTTCAATAAATCTAAAAAAATAGTTTTACATGGAAAATGTACATAACCAAAGGTTTTCGGTAAAATATATTGAATATATTCTTCTTTTTTCTTATTCATTTATAACAAATATCTCTTCTCGTACACCCTTACACAATTTCTTTAGAGAATAATTTATTTTTCAAGCAAACCATTGATAAAAAAAATTTAATCCTTCATATTTAAGTTTCATTAAATACATGTAAAAATGAGAATGTTAATTATAAAAATGTAATAATGATTAAAATAAACTAGGCTGTGGTGGTGTTATTAAAAAGAGAATTGTTATTATTATTCATCTATGTAGATAGAGAGTTCTAATACAGAACTTACTAAAGATTCGTCGCATTTCCTAGTAGTGATTGGGACACTTAAAATAAGTCGTAGTTACAATGTCCTCCTTGTGAAATGATATCACTGGTATTGACAAACAAAGTCTTGGGGAGATTTTTGTTTGGTTCCTGCCTTTAAATCACGAATACCCACTTAATTACTGTACCCACAAGTTGAACTACTGTATAAGTTGCCATCCACTTTACTGTATAAGTTACTGTATAAGTTGCCATTCAATTACACTTTTTTTCTGTGCCAAAGATCCTTGGATCAAGCAAACTGAACATTAAAAAGAAAAAATAGAGTACAATGCTATTTTACTTTTCATTATTTGATGGCTTCTAGTTTAAGAATCATATTACTATATTTATTATACAAATATGAAAACTAATTTCCATGTTATTACATAATTAGTAAATTGAATTATTTTATTGCTAGCCAAACACAGTATATTTCTATGATTCCATACTTTTATATGATTAATAAATTATATAAAAGCTGCTTTTCAGGTTCCTAATAAATGCATAAATTAGTTTCAAAGTATATTTTCATAAAAATTTAAATGCATAGAAATACTTTGCAAGTAAAAATATAGTATCTAAAATGTCAATGATACTTAGAATGTCTCATTTTTATAAGGCATACTTATATCAATACCTATAATAACTGCTTTAAGTAATTATTATAAACAATAAAATGTTTCAATATTTATGAGCTATGATTTTAAAGTTATATTATACAAAGAAAAAACAAGCCAATAGTGTATAAAATTTATTGCTTCATTTGATACAAACAGTTTAGATGGAAAATTAAACTTAATTTCAGATCTATCGTTTTAAAGTTTTATTTGATCAGATTAATATGTCTGATAGCTTGTAAAAAATTCTAAAAAAAATGGTAAACATATGTATGTGCGTTTAATATGTATATATATAAATACTGTTTTTATCAACTCATCAATATTAGCTTTACGTAGAATATCTGTTTGAGTTATTCTAAAATCAATAGTATAAATATTATAAAAATTCAACTACCATCAAACACACAATAGAAATAATTAAAGTTATTTAAAATATTGATGATTTAAAATAGAAATCACAGAAAATGAAAATGTAAAATTTAATGATTTTACTTGATAATTCATCATGGATATTATATAATTTATTAGGGCCTTTCATCCATGCAATTTTTTAAATTGATGAGATTTTTTTTATTTTTTTAGCATGAAGTCTTAGTTAGAGACTGTTATTAATTTTCAAAAAAATATTTTACTGCAATAATAATAAATTTTTTAAATATAGTTCTTTTCTTGAACTTTTTTTAAAAAAATTATTTTGAGTTTTTCAAAAGATTCTTTTAAGTTTCACATTTATTTCTAGTTTTTTGAAATTTACTCATTTGTTAAAAAAAGAAATGTCTTTATAAAATGAAATATAAATAATAAGAAAGCAAAATGAACTTGAATCACCCACACTGTACCATTGTAATTGTAAGGCTGCTCTTAATTGTTGGCGAGCTTTAACAATCATTAAAAGACAAACGGCAGTATTAAATTTCTTCTCAAAATAAAAAAAGCAAGTAAGGGAGCAATTGTTCTGATGACTCATCCGACAAAATGGGGCCGATCAAATTCCCGGGATTTCAATTTGTTCCATTAAGTTGGTTCACTGTGAAATGGGGGAAAAACTTGATACATTTTTACTAAAAAATATATATAGAATTGGCTAAAAATAACATTTCGCTTAACGCTAGAAGGAGCCTTATCCATAATAAATAAAAATTACAAGATAGTTAGATGGAAAAAGTAATTTTTCCATTTAACTATCTTATAATTTTATTTAATTTTAAACTATACAGTATTACAGAATCTAGAACTAGAAATGCTTACATCAGTCAAAACATTTTAAATTCAAGAAACTTCAAAATTTAAATTCTATGATTTACAAACTCTACACTTAAATTTCGTCGTTTAGATAGTCGTGAAAGAAATATGAAACCGTTTATCAGTGGCTCTTCCTTCATTTTTCTGTAATACGAGTATTCATCCTTATACCATAAAAACGACCTATTCGAAAGTTTTCCATGCTTCAAAAATAGCAGAATATATTCATAATATATTATAATTTCTGAATTAGATTTAGACTTTTTCATCAAGTATGTCAATTCTTTCCTTTTTATCAATAAAAATTCATTATTTTTTTAATTATTATTTTAAAATGAGTTTTTTTTTCAATTTACGATACAAATTTGATACTTTATGAGATATATACCTTATTAAACATTTAAGTTTCATTTATAACTTCGTAATAAACTGTTAATTTTGCATAAATAATGTCATCTATGCTATAAAATTTCAAATACTCCTTTTAAATTAGTTAGTAATATGTTATTATTTGTATGTAGTTCAAATATTGTTCATTTTCAAAAAGTCACCAATGTGCACATTTTCGTTTTATTGTAGACATAAAAATAATTTATTATATATTCTATAAAATATTCCGTTCCGTAGGAGTCTGTTTTACTTATTGAAATAGGACTTTGATTTAAGGTAATAATACAGGTAAATTTCTTGTGTTAAAATAGATGAATATTTGGACGTTTTATAATTCCTTTAATAATTCCATTATAATCTTAAAATGCTGAATTTTTAGAGTTTTAAACTCGATTTTTTACCGATTTTGCTGTGAATCATACTACCGTAGTACTTAAATTATTGAAATTCTTATGAATCAATTTGTCGTAATCGGTAATAAGAATGTCTGATAAGATTTTTTGCGACATATTTTTAGTACAATGTTACTTCTAGCCAACTATATTATATTTTATAAGTTTCATGATTGTTAGATATAATTATGATGACAATCTAGTCTAAAAAAAGGAAATTTAGGTAAAATATAAATATTTTTCAAGCCAATTTTAATAAAACTGGTTAAGATTCTAAAATCCTTAAGAAAAATTGTAATGTTTTGAATACATTTTAAACCTATATTCTTACAGCATTGAACACGAATGTAATTTGTTATATGGTTGCGGATAGTAATGAAAAATTAAGTATTATTTAGGAATTTATCACACAGACCGAAACTAATATAAAGAATTATAATCTAAAACCTTTACATATGGTAAAATTTTATTTTGATATTTATTATTAATGTTATAAAAAATGTGTATTTAATTATTCTCTCCAAATACAATTGCAATTTTTCTATTAACTTTACAAGCCATACAAAAATACGATAAGAATGTTTCATAAAATTCTAAATTTACATTAATTAAAAAAATATTTGATTACACTGATGGTTTTATACCATGGATGTGCAACCTACAATGTAGTAAGGCAGTTTAATATCCATCGTAACTCATCTTCCAATTATTTTTTTATTGTTTTTAATTTCAAAACGCATGGTAGTAATAACATTAAGTTTAGAAATGTTGTATCTCCTTTAATTTATTCATAATTTTATAATTTAAAATATTTCAGTAATAAAAAATTCAACATAAAATAACATTTTTCTCATTTTTGCCAAAAAATTATACATTTCAACATAACAGTAAAATAAATTTTACATACAACATCTTTATAAATTTTTTTCTTATATCGCTTCCTTAAATAAATATTTTAATCAATATAGTTTTTTTATTGCATAAAGTGAAATTCTTGATTAAACATATTTTGTGTGTGCTATTAATGGATAAAAAAATATCAAGAAATGCTCTCTCGCGAATCTTTTTTTTTTCAGCATTATAAATACTCTGGATTAACACATGCAACAAAATTGCCTCTGACATGGCTCTTTTCACATCCTTTCCATACTGCACATTTGATTTGAAATTTGATAACATCTCATAATTAAAGAGTAGGAATCAATGGATTCCAATTAAAGAGTTTTTAAAGTCTGACTCAAGATTCTCCCTCAACATATATCGATTAATAGAGATTGCATGGCATTCGCCCGAGAGTGTATTATTTTATATTTCTGTAAGCTATATACTTTTAACATTCTACTATTACTCGTTTAATTGGTTTGGAGTAAACGTTTGCTTATTCTTCGAATGAAATTCGATCAATAATATTGTAAAAAAAGCAAACATTGCTAAACCCAATAATTGATTAAATATTCTTTAAGGAAAATTTTATTCATGCAAATTGATTTTATTTTATTTAGATAGTAATTTTCAATTGTAATTTATGTACTATAATGTTTCACTAAATAATATCATCTTAAAGATTTACATTTTTCAGCCAATGTAAATATTTAAATATATATCAAAAGTTAAACTCATATACTCATATCATTGGAAAAAGCATCCCTCAATTAAAGCTTCGACAATTCATTTTCATCTATTAGTTTGCTTTAGTGACAAACTTTGCCAATATGCTCTTGAAGCATTGATTTTTGCCACAAGAAATAGTCTTGAAGTAATTAACCAATAACTTCCTTTCAGTAGTTGTGTAACAAACTTAATCGAAAAGTTTAGCTTAAAGCAAGTAATGAAGAATATTGATTACAGATAAGTTGATAAAACATATTTTGTCGTGGTAGTATCTGCTTATTAAATGTCATAGTCTGGGTTTTATTCATATCCTTTTAAAATAATATACATAATAAAAAATAATCTTTAAAGAAGCTTTTTCTTCTTACTAAATATCATGCACGCACATTTCATAAATACATAAATGATATTTATATTTTTTGAGAGTTAATTACTTATGAAGTTTTGAAATGATCTGGAATGTGAATTTCTTTTTATAAGAAATTAAAATTTAAAATGCGTTCATTAAATGTTGGGTAATCCTATAATATGACTTAGTACTATTTATACACCTTTAAATAAAATTAGATATATTTTATTTCCGAATAAAATACTATTTTATTTAATTTTTAACCGTCTAGACTGCGTCTCGACCATCAAGTTCTTGCTAAAAAAAACTTTTTGCACTATTTTTAATTTAAAGTAAAATGATTCTGTGATTTAAAAATTATTAATTATGCTAACATTAAATTAAAATTTAATTTCTATCATTTATTAAAACTACTTGAGAAATAGAATTCGATTTTTAAGTTATAAGCGCTGTGATTAACATGAGATAGCATTACACAATCTTTGTATCCTTTAATCCTTAAACAAATGCAGAAATTATTTTTTCTTCCCAAAATATGTTATGATATTTGAAATTTCCAATTAAAAGCAAGTATTTCTAATCAAATGTTAGATATTGTTTCGTCATTTCCAAATGTATAAATTATTAAGCTAATATTAATATCATTTCTACCGAAATGTTAATGTATATTTAATACTCTTATTAAGCGTTAATTTTTTTATTTTATTTTTTTATTTTTATTTATTTATTTATTTATTTTTTTTTTTTTGTAATTTTTGACATTATTTGATAATTAAGAAATGAATAAAGATTTAGATAATAACAATCAAAATACATTTACACATTGTTCTCAATCTTATAAAAATATCAAATCCGTTTCATTATTCTAAAATTTGTTAATTTGTTTGACCGAGGAAAACCTATATTCATTGGCAATTTAACATCTATAAATAAAATGCTTGTTTAAAGTATGTTTTGATTGGTTTTTTTCTCAGTTTAACATTCTTTAAATAAATCTTTTAATTAATAATTGTATAAAATGCTGCTTAAAAATGTTTTAATGTTTGCTTGAAAAAATAATTTTACTTGTGTTTTAGCTGTTAATACCATTATTATGTTTTAATTTTAAATTTATAATTTTAACTGTAATTCATTTTATGCTTAAAGAAACTTATGAAATTGTGCAAAACGATATAGGAAAATAATAAAAAAAATTTTATATATGGAATATTCAAAACTAAATTCTATTGGTCACTGTAAAAATAAAAAATCTTTTTCTCTTCTCATATCTATTTAAATTATGTTTTTTCTAACTTTTTTCACATAATGAAAAACATACAAAGGTCTATTTTACATATTTCACTACTTCAGTACTTTAAGTAAGACTTGTTCAAAATATATATCTTATGTAAATTACATGTTTAAAATGTACATATCTATATAATTAAATTTTGCAGATAAAAACATCTAAGAAATATTCATGAAATTAATAATTATTTAGAAGGATATTTTACTTCTTACTTTTAACTGCATTATATTGTAATATTATATAAGTAAATAGCAATTGTAAATCAAACACTTAATATAAATAATTGAGCTTGAAGAATGATCAAAGCATTTGATTATGAACAACATAAAATGATGGTGAATAACACGAAAATTTTCATATTCTATGAGGCTGAACTCATTAAATTGTGCATTTAAAGTTCAGTTATGATTAATTTATATAATATTATACATTACTGATTAAATTTGTACCATTACTTATTATGTGCAAAAAGTTAACGTATATTTATGTGAATATTACGTGAATTTTTAATATAGAGAAAATTATTATTTTTAAAATTATAAGGAAAGTTTATCGATTTATATTATACTAATATCTGTCAAACATTTCTTAAACGCACTGAATGACTTTCAAAACTTTATGTAATAATTTAATGAAAGCGAGCTGTTGTTCTCAACATATAGATTTATAACTTTAAACTAATTATATGACAAAATGTTCAATTAAACTAATAAATAAATTTAAAATGTAGCTCTAATATCCACGGTGTGAATACTCTAAGTAATTTTCAAATATATGTCTGTACTTATAATGAAATGAAATAAATAAATACACATCAAAATAAAGATTTTATTTTCTATGTAAACTATAAACGCTGTGGCATGACTGCCCATTGGGGAGCCAAGGCCTACAGTGCCTATGTTTGTTTTCTTGACCGAGGACTCTGGGATGCAAAGTGCACCTCCCAAGTAAGTGGTCAGCCTAATGCGAAACCTCCAATGTTTAGTTCCCAAGCATGCTTAGTACTCGGTTTTATCGATCCATTGAAGGGATGAAAGGTTATGTCAACCTTGCCCAGCCTGATGTTTGGACCTCGGACATGTGCGTTGGAAGCACGAAACGCTACCACAATGCCACCGAATTTCAATTTGCTATATAACTTAACTTTATTAATTTATTTGCACTCTCTGTTTATTCATAAAAACAGCTTATTTATTCTTCAAGCAAAATTATTTCAAATAAGTTTTTTTTTTATTTTGTATTTAATGAATTCCAGACTTAATTATAAATTCTTTTTAAAATATATTTCTTATATTCTTCCTATTAATTATTGATCTTAATGCTAACATCATTAATACAATTATGGTTAAGGCATTAAAATCAGTTTATATCATTTACAAATATTTAATACAGTACTCAGAGAGTTTTTTTATCTATTTTTAATTCAAAACTTTTTGTGTAAATCTTTGTCAAATTCATTTTAATCATATTTTTTATATAATTTATATTTTAGGAATAAGAGTGAGTATTTTTTTAAAACATTTAAGCCTTTGTGTTTTCTGACGTTCCTCATTTTAAATATCTTTACCACCCAAAGCTGTAAATTTCCGAAATTTTTAAGTTTATAATTTATCATTTAAATAGTTTAAATCTGACAGACAAACATTTATTTACTACATATTTCATTTTTGTCTTAAATGCTTTGCACAATTTAAATTAATTGTGAAATTAAATATTTAAAATTTGTTTAAAATAAGTTGTTAAAATTTTAAGTACTTACAATTTGTTTAAAATAAGTTAAAGAAATAAAAAAATATTTAAACTCAAAAGCATTCTAATAGTCTCTTTAATTGAAGTCCTCGTAATCAAACCTTTTGATCGCAAACGCCTAGAGAAATTTTTTAAATGAAAAATGCATCTATTATTAGATAGTAACAATAAGTTAATAAAAAATTATTTTTCTTAGTTTTCTTATTTTATTGCAAAATGTTAAGATTCTTTATTTCCCAAAGAAGTTAATGAGATACTCGGGTTTGAAAAAGAAGAAATAATTTCGTATTAATATGTGTCTTTTAAGTATCTTTTCAGAAAATCTTTCTCTTTTATATTATTATAAGGATCGAATTATTTCGTTAACTATTGAGTATATAACATTCTAGTAAATCTTAGTTTCAAAAATATACTTAGAAAATATTTAATGGGAACTATAAAAATTTGCTTAGATTTATAGTTAAAAATTTCTCTTATTGATAAGAATTTCACTAGCAGCACCAGGATTTGTGTCATTTACTTATTCTATAAATGTATATTCTTCGTTGTTTATTAATAGTTCTTTTACAAAAACTAAGTATACATTGAAAAATTTAAGCTATTGGCATTGAACTACTTTCTATCATGAGCTGGAATATACAAAACACGAATTCTTCTGCACAAAATCTGAAAGTTAGATGTCCAAATTATAATTACAATCAAAACTAAATTCACAATCAGGTTTGCATAAGTAATTTATTAAAATACCAAACTTTGAGAAAAATGTTCTATTTCATACTTTTTTAATAAACTTTGCAGTTCAACGATTATACTCAATTTCTTTAATTTTTAAATCAAGAAAATTTGAGGAAATAAAACAAGATAATATATTTTCAAAGATAAATAATTCTAAAAAATTGGGAAATGATAAAAATTACGAGTCTTACAAAGTGTTCGAAGATATTATCTACAATGGATTCATAAGCATTTCTCAATTTGTTAATTGTGTTTCAAATATTTTTAATCCTGCTTGTAACTATTATGGGAAGTAAGTAATCACTAAGCTTTTCAAAAAATGATTATAAGTAATGAAAGATAATTATTTTTTGAGAAAATTTAAATTAACTAATCACTGTACATGAATTAATTAATTATTTTACATGAGTTTCTTTTCACGGAGTATACATTTTAATGACTTATATTCAAATAAAACTTTTTAACATAATTAGCAAATTTGTTATGTAAAAGCATGGAAAACTTTTGTGAACTGTTAAACAACTCAAACACATTTTAACTAAGATTTTATTTCAAATTTTAATGACCTAAATCTTTTACGTCTTTTCTAAATGTCACTTATACATTGAATATACAGTGTATGTATGCATATTTAAAAGACTAGTAAAAGGCAAATATACTTGATCAACTTTCAAAAAAGTTAATTTCAAACTCCTATCTAATTTCACTAAAAGTGACTTCTTCAATGTTTTTAGCAGCAAAATTTTTCTTCTTTACTAAGTAATTTTATACTTTTATAAGCTTTTCCAATGACAGATAAAAAATGCTTTTTGTCCATTATCTTCAAATGTTAATGAGATTCACATTGAAAATGTAATGTGAGATTTGATTGAAGGTACTTATATTGACGTTGTTATGAGTTCACAGAAATTTCTGCAAGTTAAAAAATAATCAATAGAAACATTGTTTGTTAAAGTTTACATTTTCACTTTGCCTTTTTATGTTAAAGGTAAAAGTTGAATGATAATAATTTCATACTTTATTAAACTAAATAATACTTCATCTAGAAATAAAATATAACTTTTTAATTCAAAATGGGAATATAAAATCATTATTTTTAATGAATGTATGGAAAATTATGCCATGCAAAAGAATTTTGTAATAAAAAAACTAAAATTTTATTCTTAATTCTTCTTGAGATTCAGGTTTAAATTTTGCATTAGTTTAGTCAACTTAATTTCATCAAAAATCCCAATCATTTCTTTCTGATTTTTAAATTTTAAAATGAGCAAAACATATTGAGTTTAAAAACATTTGCCACAAGGATTTTTTTATTTAAATATAAATGCTTATCATATTGATAATGTTAAATCTATTTATAAGTGAGAAAAATTATTCACTTATTTTACACTTCATTATTGACAATTTTATTTAATTGCTTTTTTAAAACTGATAATTGCATATATTATATATATATATATATATA
>JAPDSC010088484.1:240-10353 GCA_026290005.1 Latrodectus geometricus | reverse complement strand
ATAATTATAATATTTAATTAATTTTTTTAAAATAAGTAATTAGAACAAGCAACATAAAACTATATCATGGTTTCGATTTCAAACAAATTTTTAGCTGTTTTTCTACAAATTATAAGTTATATCACAAACAAAATGTTTGATTGAAACTTGCATTGCAAAAAAAGGTATAATACTATATTTCCAACATAACTACTTCTCGGTGAAAAACATTAATATTTTATTTTCTACATTAAATATAATGTCTTTAATTTCACTTCGTAGTTATCTAGTGCAACCGTAGTCCTAGTAAAAGTTAATATTGAATCAGTAAAAACATCTAGTTTAGTTTAGAAGATATATATTCTATAACCAAATTTTTAAATCAATATCTGTTTATTGTTTGAAGTCTTTCTTTGAATTTAAGATGTATCGATAATAAGATATTAGTTTAATAATTTGCTCTACAGTGCTTTAAGACTTTGTAAAAGAACAATTTTACCTTTCTATTTAGCTCCATGATGATCATGCACTGAAAGAGTTATACTATTATAATTATCATTCAATAATATCAAAATTCAATTTTTAAGAGTAACATTACGATGTTTTGTCACACAGAATTCTTGAAAAGAAATTTAGAAAACATTTTTCCCATTTTTTGAGGACAGTAGTGGTAGTGAGATAAAATTTACGGAATAATTCATTACTACAACCAACTTTCTTAAAAACTAAACATAGCATTATGTTAAAATTGTTTTTCTAAAGAGATCGAACCACAGCTTTTAATTACACAGATTCCAGTATATCCTCATGCTATGGATGAGACATTTAATCAGAAGTTGTGGTACTAACTCAAACTCCAGGTGTAAACAGTAACTTCTGTTGAATTTTGAAAAAGGATTGACTTTTTAAATAATTTTTTAACCATTTTATTTGTACTTGATTTGAAGTTTTTTCAGAGTTATCTTTAACCTTGTCATTAAAAATATCTTCCAGCTAATAATCAACACTCTCTAGTATCTGAAGGATAGAAAAAAGAAATACATCCTTAAGAAAATAAATTATACACTAATAGTTCCTGGCAGCAGTTATAACTCATCATTTGTTACCTGTACATTTTTATGTGTATGGAGAATACAGTACAGTCCATAGAGTTCTTATTCCTTAAAAAAATATTCAAAAACTGTTTTCTTTAATTATTTTTTATTTCCTAAATGTAAACTTAGATAAATGTCAAAAAATATGATCTCAAATTGTAGGTACATATTATATACATGATTTTTTCATGTTTAAATGTAAGATTTTTAAAAATTGCATTAAAGCTACTTTTGTCCAATTAACACTATAATTTAGAATTCATAAGTATATTAAGACAATTCTCTCTCTCTTATTATAAAAGAAATATATAATCAATAAATAAATTATGCACTAATAAAAAATGCACGCTCACTTTCTTTCGACTATTAATTGATTTATAAAAATCAACTTAATAATAAAGTTTTTGATTTGTCTCTTTTTTCAATTCAAGCAAATTTTTCATCATAAGATATAATTTTATCAAAAGCTACTGTTCAAAACAGATTTTTAAATTTTATAAGCATTTACATGCAAGAAATAAATAAAATTTAATCCAACTTTGAACTAAAATTCAGAACGTTGACTATTCAATTACCAGTAAGGAATAACAAAAAAGAGGCTAAAAATAAATTCTATATTATGAAAATTATTTTAATATATAGTTATAAGAAATAATTTGTTAATCTTGTGCGACAATTTATGTAAAAAAAACAGCATATCAGTAGATTTTTTATTTTATACATATTACTCGATTGAAATTGATAAAAAAAATGCACTCAAAAATGTACCTCACAATAAAAGAGTAAAGTTTAGTCTAATAAATCTGTTTTAGAATTTAAATAATTAAAGTTTGGTATTTAACATATTATAAAATCCATAAATCCATTTTGAAACATTTTCATTTTATTTTGATATAATATGATCTATTTTAACTGAGATATATTTCTTTTAAATTCAACTGTGTATTACAAATCTTTTAAGTTTTGCTAAAGGACAATTGACCGTAAGATCCATACCTCAGTAAGTATCCTATTCACAGAAGTTTAAGAGAACACTTGGAGTACCAATCTCTTATTCTAAGATAATCCCTTTGTAAGCCCCCTTCAAAACGCTAGACAAAACATCCAACATCTGTTGGATCACAGTAGTCTAAGCCTCCTACGTCATAAATTCTGAAAAAACAAGGATTTATGAAAATGGAAAATAGTAGGAAGCATTTATTCTCTAAGAACGAAATCTAAGGTGAGTTATAAGATTGAATTTTTTCCTAAATCTTTATTTTTGAGAGCATTCTGTAAGTAAAAAAAATCACTAAGTTCCATAATCTATTGAGTGATGTTTTATATTAAAGAAAGTTTTTTTTTTTTTTTGAATTGAATATATTGTAATAGATTACAAAACTGCATTGAAATAAATGTGGAACATATTGTAATTGAATAATGCTAATTACTATTAAGCATTCTCAGAATTTACAGAGAAAACTTAAGATTCTCTTGGAATAGGAAAAACTATTTCCATTATTTCTAATAGAACATTTATCAGATATTTATTAATTGGTATTCAATGAATTATATTTCTGAAGGTAGTATGCTTTATTTTTCTCATACAAATTTACAAGAGGAAATTTACAGGTTATACATTAGTTGTGGTAAATTATGTGTGTGTGTTAAAACATGATCATAAATTATTCACTTTACATTTAAAAAGTCATATTCAAGCTGTTTTGGGCAGTTGTTGTATGTATTGTAAAAACAAACCGACTGGCTAAACTTCTGTTAAGGCAAATAATGTTGCTATCTCATCTATGAATCTATTTAATCTATAAAAAAATCAAACAAAATTGCATTTTTTTGTAAGTGAAAAATACAAATTTTAAATAATTAAGACTATTTTCCTTAAATTCCCATCTGCTCTTAGAATTAGATTCTGACATTTTATGAATTTCATGAGGCTGATAGCAAATGTCAAATTTTTGGGTACTGAAATATTATGTCCAAATATTTTATAAAATTTAAATTAAAATTATTAACCATGCCAGTTTTTAATTCATATTTAAAAAAAATACTACCTTATGGTATAAATAATATATTCCCTTGAGGAAGAAAACTAGATATATTTCAGAGATTATTTGATAATTTAGAATAGAAGCTCACTTTGGTAAATACACTTTATGAGGATATATTTATATTTTATGTTATACCACAATATATATATATATATATATATATATATATACTCTTTTCTAGAATATGCCTAATCAACCATTTAGTCCTATGTTATGTTGATATACAAAGCGTAAAGCAAAATTTCTCAGCCGTTTACAAAAAGTTTTGGTATGATTGCATTTTTTTTTTGTATTGTTATGCAGCGATAGTGTCCTTTTATTTTATTCAAATATACTGACTTAAAAAGTCGTGGAAAAAAAATTACTATTAATTATATTTTTTGCACTAACGTTAAGGGATTATTATTTTATTAAAAACTTGGGAAGAGATCAGGTGGATGTTTTTTTGAAAGAAGTTGAATATATATATATATATATATATATATATATATATATATATATATATAATATATTTTTTTAATTGCATTTGCTTTGCCTCTATAATTAGTCTCATCTACATAATTTAGAAAAATTCAAACAGCATGAACAGTATCGATCCAAAGTACTATATGTTAAAATCTTAGCTATCGAGATTAAAAATACAGCTGAATAGTAGATTTTCTATCTTTTCCTATTTCTGGCTTTGTATCGCTTTACTATAATTTTTTGTTCATAAGGAAAGTTTGAGACACAAGATCTCAAATGCTACCATTTTGAAGTTACCAGTAGACATAAATAAACCATTTTAAACATTCCCCACTCTATTTATAATTAGAAATCGTATTTATTAAAAATCGCATTACTAAAGAAAATGCTTAAATTTTTAAATAGTAAACTCTAACTTCCTCTTAAAATTTTATATTAATTAAAGATTATTGAACTGTGTTGAGAGAAATACTTCATAATATGAATGAGATTTGGTGCGTCTTATTCCGTATATATATATAATATATATATGATCAAAGTTCTCTTCCTACAAATTTATCCTTTTTTAAATTATCATTGTAAAGCTATAAAAACCTTTTTGAAACTACAGCAAAAAGAAATTGGATACGTAGAGGGATTTCACCAGACACATATTACAACATTTTAACGGAGAAACTGGATGCATTCATTTCATTTAGTTATTTAAGAGAGAAATAAAAATTGTAGTTTTATTTAACCCCGATCATTTCATACAATATCAAAAATATTTTAGCAACCTTATTAAAATTTCAATATGGGTATTTAATTTTCACTATATGTGGTGTTCTGTGTGTTTTTAATGTACCATAAAATAGGATAGTTATAAAATAGGATAGGGATAGTTCTAAGCTTGCTTGTGTTGAGAATTAAAAAATGGAGATAGGTATGCATTAAATGTGCAATTAAATAGATATGCAATTAAACGAAGAGAGATATACAACATTTAAAGTCCATATCTATCTTCATTTTCATTCGCTCTTTTTAAAAAAAAACAATAAGTTTCTTGATTTTTTATAACAATAAGTTTCCAAATGATTCATTTGCTCTTTCATGATTCATTTGCTCTTCATTTTCATTTGCTCTTAAAAAAAAATAAAAAATAAAAAAATAAAAAAAAAAAACAATAAGTTTCTTGATTTTTTATAACAATAAGTTTCCAAATGATGAAAGTTTCCAATTGACAATAAGTTTCCAAATGATCAATTTATCTCTGAATCAAATGAATCGAAGTTAATTATTGAATTTGTACAGAATCAGATAAATGAAACTTATATACAGTACAATGCAGATCTTAAAACAAAAATTGATAATGTTATTAATTAATAAGTCATAATAATTTCTTAAGGGTAGATCACTTTATCAGAATTATTTCCTAATATCACATCTAAAAAAGGCATTTTCAAACTTAATGCATGTTTTTACAATGAATACCTAAACTGCCAATGGCACTTACCTCAGTAACTAAATGTTTAAAAAATATTTTCTATGAAGAGAAAATGTATTTTATTTTGGAAATTAATTATAATAAAAAAGCAAAACATACTAAAAAATATTATTTTATTCGTAAAAAATACTAAATAAAGAATTAATTATATACCACAATTATCTACTTTAAATGAGTTGAGTTTATTTATTGCAGTAGAATGTTCAGTGAAAATATTTCGCATTAGTTAGTAAACTGAATTTACAGACTCTCAGCGCTGGTGAATTTTTCAGATAATTGCAGAGGAATTTTCGTCATCATTAAATTACTCACATTACTAAGATTCCAAGATGAAATCAAACTTGCTATTTATACTAATTTTTCTAGAGTACCATGTTATCTTTCCTTTGGAATCAACGAAAACATTTTCCATGGTATTATTAAGTGTTATAAACACATTACACGAATAAATTAATAGTAGTTAAGAACGTCTTTTTAATCCGTAATTTAAATATGTATTAACATTTTTTATAGGATTTTTACTAATATATTTTACTGAACCAATTATTATGATCTCACATTTATTCCATGCAATTAAATCATTAGATTTCATAAACATTTATTAAGTAAGACATTATAAATTGAATTCTTAAACATAATAAACTAATTTGACATTATTTTGAAAAGATTTTTTTTCAAACATTCATATATTTCAATGCAATTTTTCCTCTACTATTTTTTTTACATTTTTTTTATTTTTTTATTTATTTTGCGTTATTACAAGATTCAGACACCTTTTATCATTTTATCGAAATCCATTATTGTTACAATATAAAAGTTGATTTTCACCACAGCTTGTTCCACTTTGAAATTTAATTGTAAAATAATTTTTCAGTTAGTTTCTCATTTCAGAAATATTACTAATTCTGAAATAACAAAAATAACTGAATTAATTAGTAATCATTCATTTGTGCCAGTTTACCTTTAATTGAATACTAAATGCAAATTTAAACCAAAAAGGAAATTTTAGAATAATTTTGATATTCTTAAAATTAATCATAAAATATGAATTTTAAATTTAAGACCACTGCAAAAACTCAATCGATTTAAAAATGTGTATTTATCAATACAACCCTAAACATAACACATATTATACACATATATTTTGAAACTCAATGTTGTAATCCAATGGACCATAGAATAAGTAATTTATTAAAATTTACCGTAATTTTTCTATTAATGCTTTCTTCAAAATATAAGATATTTTAAATAAAGGAAATTTTTCTAAAAACAAATGTCATTTATTTAAAATATCTGAGCACTTTATCTATAAGCATATTTAAATTTCTACATTAAACATTAAATTAAAACTAAATTTTTATGAGAAACAGTGTAGATTAGATAGTTATATTAACCAAATTTATAACAAAATAAAAGTATTTTTCAAAAATCTTTATTCGTGGGATTAATTCATATATTAGATCCAATATTCTATCAGATAAGCTCAAGCATCTTCTTAATTGACTTTATTCTGAATTAACTTTATTAATTATTATGAATTAGCTTTATTATGAAAAAGTACAATAACGAATGAAGCCGCTCATAAGACTCATTTCATCTGAATACACATGTGATTTTTTGTGAAAATTATTCATTATGCACTACATTATAATAGGTATTTAAATATAGTTATATATTTACTTAAAATACCGATATTTTTATATTTATTTTGCATTAATATTAATAGAATATTATTTGTTATTACATAAGTCACCAAAATCATTCCCTTTCTTGAATTATTATCAATTAGATATTGCTGGATATTAAAATTCTTAACTGATTATTATTATTTTCCAGAGACAAAAAGAACTGGTTCAAATAAAAATATTTTTATTTGGTAGCAGTTAAAAAATTTAGAATTGAGAGAAATCAATTAAAATATTTAAAACACATCTTTCATTATTTTATGTTGATGTATTGATAAAAAGAAAAATTTTTTAACAATATTTATATAAACTGAAAGCATATACTACAAATTAGTAAAATGAAAAAAATACATTTTACATGCTGGAAATATCAAATTAAAAATGAATATTTACTGTATATAGAAAGAAGATGTGAGCAAAACTTTTTTTTTATTTGAATTAAGTGAAAAGTATAGTATTTTATATTTTTGTACAAAAATTTTTTTGAATAATCTATGTATATATATTTTGTAGTTTTCAATTAATCATTATTTTTCATAAATATTAATAAAATTAAAATTTGATGAAGTTTGTAGGAATTTTTGTAATTTCATTTTTAACTATACAAAATAGTTTCTATTTTCTTAATAAGATTCTAGTCTAGAATATTCTCTATTTTTTCTTGAATTTCATATTTTAAATTCGTCGATGTTGCCAACAGCAAATAAATAGTTACATACTTTATGAAACTTTAGTTTTTAGATGTTTGTTTGCTCGCTAGAAGCATGACTCTTGTCTCTGCTGCACTAGTATGTTCTTTTTCAAGTAGATTTCTCTTTTTCGATAAAAGGAAGAAACACTCGTCATACGTGCACTGCTTTTTCCCCTATACTGATCCTATTTCATTGTTAAAAGGCACAGAAAACAAAGTAAAAGGAATGGGGGGATATATTGATCTCAGAACTAAAATAAGCAAAGTTAATTTCGATGTAGAAAATGTGAAAATTTTATGTTTGATTAATTTGCATTATTTTTGTTTCCTTGTTCATTATTTATAGAGAAATACATTATAAAAAAATATTTTCAGAATTAGAGATTGTACCCATTTTATTAGCAAAATTGAAAATAGCATTTATAAAGATTATTTGTGTGTTTATCTTTGACATTAAATACATTCATTTCATACTTTTAAAATATTTAATAAATATTTGGTCGTATATAATTGCGTTTTGTGTGTTAAACATAAAATTGCATATTCTAATATATTATTTCATAAGATATATATACAGTTATCGATACATTCAGTAAATGTTCTTTTCTTTAACAAATGATAATTCTCAAAGACTTGTTGCTATAATAAGGCTATAGTATCAAAAGAGTTGCCACCACCATTTCAAAATGTATGTAAGCAAATGATAAATAGATTGAATGAGTAGAGAAATGAAAATAAGTCATATTTTTTTAAGTAAATCATGAAAAAAATGAATTAATTTCAGACAGCAAACAATTATTTCAGAATTCAGTGTGATATAAATATACGATCCCTTATATTTTTTATTCAAAATCATTTGAGTTTTCAAAAATATTATGATTTTTTTTAAAAAAAAAAAACCTTCTCTCTTAACAGTAGCATCACAAAAAAGTGGAAATAATACTATTATAACAAAAATCCGAATTTAATTTGTTACTTTTTATGAAATTCCCAATGTCAATTGCAAGAGGATTATCTAATCAGATAATCCTCTTGCAATGATAATCCTCTTGATAATAGTAAAATCAGATAATCCTCTTGATAATTATCTTGCCTGTTCAAACTCCTAATCAGGAGTTTGAACAGGCAAGATAATTAATGATTTTAAATTGCTATTCATAATATTTAAAGCAAAAGAGATTTTAATGGAAAATATAAGAAATATAAGCGAAAGAGTAAATTAACAATTCGAAGTAGTAAACACATTTTTACGATTATAACTAAATAACATTTATTTAATTATAAAATAACACTATAAACTATTAAAATTATCCTAATTACAGCATTTTGACTCACCACTTGAACATAAAAATCAAATACAGAAAATTGAAAGAAGATAAATACTATTAAATTATTATGAAAAAATTGGATAAAATTGGCTATGCTTGTCAGGACTTGGAGCGATACTGAAAAACCTTTCTTTAGATTACTTGAATGGTAATATTTTTCTGCTGGAATGTTTACGAAATGAAGATCTAGATTTCTTCAACAAATCGTGTTGTTACATAAGACACTTGGCAAAGCCAAGCCCACCCGACAGAGACTAGGCAAATGAAATCAGAAAGAGCGTCTTCCGTTTTTGAACAGAGCACTCCCCTAAAAGGGTGAAAGTACGATTTTGGATCATAGATGGCAGCACCATCTGGGTCTTTCAATTTAGATATAGGAAACTAGAGAAGACCCAAGTCCTGGCTCCTAACAGCCCAGAGATTTTAATTTAGAATGAGAACATAGAGGGCATGCGAGCATGATATATTTTACGTGACCAGTCAACATTAGTGAACACGGTGGATCTTCGGATAAACCGGGATTCAAACTCACCACCTTCCGATAACGAGAACGGCACACTAACAAACCAGGGCATAGTATCCTGGTTGATTAGGTCGTTCAGGGATCATTCAGAGAAGTAGTGGTGGTGATATGTTTGAGAAAATGTGTAAAGAGCTTTTGCGTGTCATGAGAAAAATGAATTGCAGTGAGTTCGAGAACAAGACTCAATTGTTATCAGTCATTGCTTTATTAACAATTTACATCTTTTAACTTACTTTTGAGAGGATAAATTGAAAATTTCAGAAAGATAGTGCCCCATACCAAGTGTAAAACCCAACTAGAATTTTTTTTTTAAAAAAAAGAGAAAGAATTAAGGTCTTAAGGTGATTAATTAATAGTCCAGACGTAAATTTCATGAAAGAGAAACTTGAAGGATCCCTTGGCTTGTCGGTTTTATGCAAATAACTGTAAATATAATTCCGTGTACAAATTTAAAATAACTGTCATGAATAAATGGAATAAAATTCCCAAAACTGATCTTAAACGTGATTAATTCAATGAAAAATCTGTTTTTATAGATAACTTCATGCGTATGAAGTTATCAATAAAAATAGTGGATCTATATATTTTTAATTTTATAAAAAAAATCATTTTATACCGACATTTCGAAATAAATATTTAAATAGAAAAAATTTAAATCATTGATAATATATATATATATATATATATATATATATATATATATATATATAGTATGTTTTTAAATATCTCTTAAAAACTGTTATAACTATTACTGCATTTATTTACATTAATATAATTTAGTTTAATAAATTTATATTAATTAAAATCACAAAATACGGTT
>JAPDSC010088478.1:0-13758 GCA_026290005.1 Latrodectus geometricus | reverse complement strand
ATATATATATATATATATATATATATAATGCAATTAAAGAGCATTATTTAATGAATGTTTGGTTGAAAACAGAAGGAAATATCTAAATGTTAGATAAAATAATGAAATTAAAGATCTGGGTATGTCTTTACAAAAGTTTGTACCTTATAAATGTTAAAATCAGTGCACTACATAAAACTTCAATCGGTGAAATAACATCATTCCTATAGTTCTTAAAAAAGCAATAAAATATTCTTACGATGTTCAATACGTTATCAATGACAACATCCCTCAAGAAACATGTGAATAGAATAATTCGTTTAGAATATACTTCAGGGTGCCCCTTTAATTCTCGCCAAGTTGTGATCACGATTGATCGTCAAGCTGGACAAAACCGACTAGTACTCTGATTGGTTTAGATACAGTCGAGGCTTTGATTGGTTTATCTGATTGGTTACCTGTTTGCACTGTAATCAGCGCGAACAGAAATAGCGCCAAGTTCGCCAAAGGGCACCCTATAGTATAGTTTTACCAATAATTCATCAAATATTTTTCAAATTGTTAATATCAATAAAATGATGTTTAATTTTCTTAAGAAGATTGTTACACAAAACAAAGAAAAATCACAAGCTTTCTGATATATATAAAACTTTACAACAAAATCTACTTCTAATTAAAGGAGAATATTAAAGCACTCTCTCCTTTCATTGGGAGTGTATTTTCTTAAATAACTAATTCAACTTAAAATTTAAATAACAAAGGTGATATCTGAGATGTTTAGTATAAAAGTGCCAATGAAAACTTCATATATAATTCTGAAGCAGGATTTGAAATGCAATTAAACAAAATGTCTGTTTTATGAACTAGTAATTAATTCATAAAGAACATCTGTGAAAATATAAAATTGAATTTCTCTTGTGATCTGAAGGATAAAATAAATTTCTGATATTTTCGTAAAATTCTCAAAATGTTAAAAATGTGTTTTCTACTTTGCTTTGAACAAAATTGCATTATAGAAAATATTTTCTATGAAGATTAACGGTATTATTTTTCAAAATTTCACTGAAAGGGCAACTGATTGAACTAAAATTCACAATGTGAAGTTTTGACACTTGAATTCTTAAAGAATTATTTTTTAATTAACAAATGTAAAGAATTTTCACTTCTGACTTTGGAAAAAAACTCAAAATTAATTGCATTATTATTTATTGAGAGATGTGTCATCATAGTTTCTTAAAAACCTTGATTAAAATGTCAAACCCAATATATCCCATGCAATTTGAGTATATTCCTTTTCATCAATAAACTTAAAACATAAAACATCTGTCAATCATAAAATTGAATGATTATATTGAAAAAAAATTTTTTGCTGCTCATATTAATTGTTGACTTTTATAGCTATACAAAACACTTATTTTTGAAATGCTTGCAAAGGAAATGATATTTCCTTAAAATTTTGATTTTAGAATTTACATATTAAAAAGGGAAATGCCCTTATAGATACATTTTGATGGCAAAATGTACGTCATTATTAGCTCGATAATGCTCTTTTTGTTATCAATTAATAGAAAAATATGCATTTTAGGAAACATAGTTATTACTAATTTAATTAAAATTTACCCAACTAACTTAATGAAAATAATGCATTTATGAAATTTATAATTTGCAGGTGAAGAAGATAAATATTTAAATGCCGAATATTGTAAGATATTTTTTGTAAAATCCTTTAAAGTATCAATTGACTAGTTATTTAAGAACTATAAGTTTTTTTAATGAAATAATACTGCACATGAATGTAATTTACAAATGCGCATGAATGTTTTTTACATGAAAAAATAAAATATACACAAAAAGAAAACTTGAGAAGACATCTTAAAGGTATGTTTATTTATGTATCAAGATATGTCTTACATACCGTAACAATTATAAAAAACTATTATGTTATCGTACAAAATTAAAATATTTATCTTAAATTCAAATTTCCTATAATTTACATGCATGATATTTTCTGATGGCATATCTTCTTTATCCGTCATTAAAAGATATCAGTCATACACATAAATCACAAAACGTTTATTTTTTTATCAAAGCATTTATAAAAAGTTCCGACACTTAAGTGAAAACATTAATTCTCAAAAAACTTTTATATAAACTGAGTTATCTTCTATATAAAAGTATCAAATCCATGTCTTTTAAAGTATTTTGAATTATTTTATTTGGTAATATTTCAGTTTAAAAATTTGTCTTTATATTCGGAATAAAATTTCATTATATTTAGACACCGAAAGATTTTCCCATTTGTCTCAAATAGAATTCAATTTTAAGAGTCTAGGTATTGGATATATTCAATTTTTCTGAAGTTAAAACTATGAATTATTCAATAGAATTTTTTCCGCCGCATACAATTTATTTTTCGTTCTCTTAAGGAATATGATTAACTTATAAATAAAATTTTCCTCCTGAATTATTTAATGCATAATGGAAAAAATTGAAAAATATTCTTGCCTTATATTAATAATTTTTCAAATATTTGTTATTTTGTTCAAAATATTTTACATTTCATAATACATTTTTTAAGTAAAAACGTTTGGAAAACAATTAAAATAGTAAAGTATAATTTTTATTTGTTATTTCACTCATAAATGGATCGAATGAAATTGCTGTTTTTTATTTCTTTTAAATAAAGAACTATCACTTGTAGTCTTAATAAAAATATTCACTTCAAAATGATTTTTAAAAGTTTTTAAATAACACTTTGATTTCAAATGAGAGAAGTTTAAAAACTCATTTTTAAAAATAATACGGTGAAACATTATTTCCTACGTAACAAAAAATATTTTAAGCTCAAATGTCTTCACTGCAGAAAATTTCTATAATTTTTTATCTTTTTAAGCCAAATTTAAATATTACGAGATATTGTTTAAGTAGTAATCTTTATAATTATTTAAACTCTGCTAGTGATTATTAATTAAAAAATTGTGCTTATTAAATAGAGTTGAAAATTATTAATAACTGGGGCATACATTAATTACGACTAATTAAAGAGAAATTTGATAATTAAATTTGAAAAATATTCAATTTCTTTTTTTCATTTGAACTTTATACTTTACAATTATTTGTGAGTTACGCTGTTTTCAATTTTATTTCTGTTAACAACACTGTCATATAATAAATAAAAGTAAATAAATGATTTTATCTTATATTTTATAATTTGGAAATATATAAATTGCTTAATATTTTAATTTAAACAAGCGCTATCAATAGTTCATCTTTTATAAAGTCTTGATAATTATTACGATCATGATAAAAAAGAGTTTAATTTCTTAAAATTGAATACAGATAATTCAAAAAATAGAAATGTCGTTAAAAGTTGTTAAGGGCAACATAGTGAACAATTCTCAAGCCATAGATATTTATGTTAAAATCAATTCATTAATTTGATACACTACTGAAAAATATCACGTTAAACTAAAGCAATGTATTACCAAGGGTATTTTTAATTATTAATTACACTATAAGCTAATATTTATAATTTATCATATTATTTTATATTTATAATTTACCAAATTATTAAATAAATTACATTATTTGACAAATTGCTTAAATAAGAGATGAATGAATAATAATTTGCTTAACAAGCGATGGATGTATGAATTTAACACGTAAGTTCAAAACATTTATGCAGCTCAAAATCACTTTAAATCAAATTAATTTCTAATAATGAATATCCAAGTATTTTCTTTCAACAATAATTGAATTTTAAATTTTTTAAGTAAACAAGTATAGCAATTTTAATTTTCAAATTAAACACATTTTAATTAAATATAAAGCATTTTGCATTAGCAATATTGTAGTCCAAGAAAAATAAATTTTTCTAATCATAAAGTAAGCAAATATAAAACAAAAACAAAATTTTAACGTAGTATCATAATTTAGATATAAAGAAATGATGCTAATGCAGTTAAAAAAATATTTTTCTAACTGGAAAAGCATTCTAATCAAATGCATCTGAAATATAAATTAATTATCTATTTTCAGATGCAGATATAATTCATATCACATTGATTAAAAATAAATTAATTATATTTATTCTTAATTACCAGATTGCATTACTTTTAGTGAGTCTTTATCAATTTCATTTTAATAGATTGAATTACCCGTCTAAATAATAAAAAAAAATTCTGAATTACGAGTAATTGATATTTATTGTGAAAATTATGCTTATAATTAATTTTTTCTTACTATATTTTCTAAACTAATATTGTTGACAAAAGAATTAATATTTTTATTCAAAAATAGTGTAATGTTAATATGAAAAAAAGCCTTCTCTCATATTATACTTTGTAATTAAATCATTCAATTAACTTCTTTGACATAAACAGACAATTATTATGAATTAGATTAATAATTTTTCGCTTAATTACTAAAAGTTAATTACTCAATTACTAAAAGTGAAATATTTTTATTTTATTTTGAATTCTATGAAAATTTTTTTACATAAGTGTATGCATCCAAAAAACTTTATTCTGCATAAAAGACAACACAATTATTTACAAGACTGATATATTTCATTTCAGTTTTAAATTAATCTAATTACAACTGCTCATAATTTTTGCTTCTTATAATCTTACTTAATATAATTCACATAGAATTAAAAAAACACAATGCCCATTTTCTCATTTAGTTGAATTTAGTATTCAAATTTGTGTTTAGCTGATATCACTTTTCTGAAAAATTTTATTAAAGACAGAAATAATAAATGGCAATTACAAACGCATTAAAATTATTTACTGTGCATGAAAATAAATAAATCCAAAAAAAATGTTTTGAATATTGCTTTGATGCATATTTGAAATATGCCGCGTTCATTGGTAAGTATTTACTAATTATCTGCGAGTAGAGACATAATGTACCGATTAATCAATTTATATTAAAAAAAATTAATTTTTCAAATTACTACCATTTCCCACAGCTTTGGTAAAATCATGTAATTCAATATTATCAAGCAGAAGTTACTAAACTAAATGAGAAAGAGAAAGATATAATCCTACGTTACATCTCCAATTTTCTGATATATTTTGTTGCACTAACGAGTATTCATGAGCTGAAAATTTTATTTCGATATTTAGTAATCATAACTTTTAAAGCAGTTCTTCCAATATTAACCATTAAACTCCTATTTATTCCAATGTCTTAACTCTTGATGATATGTACTTAATACAAATACCGATTTCTAATATAAATGAACGAATATTTTGCAATGCATTTAAATCTGCTTCGAAAATACGATTTTGAACACGACTCAGAAAATGTCTGTGATTCTAGAAACAAAATCAGTTTTGATTTCTGAATTATGCTTTCCCTTTACAATTCTCAATAAGATTCAAAAACAAAATTAATCTGGATATTAAACTCATATACAATCTGAATATAGACTAAAACAGTTTTCATGACATCATGTATAAATAACTTTGAGCATTACATAACAATGTATTATCCGCATATTACAAACAGCAAATTACGAAATGAGAAATTCATGCCCACTTGAACCAAATTGTTTTGCATATATATTTTTGATAAAACTGGATTTTTTGTGTGAGAAATTTCTTACATAACAATTTAAGAAGTACGTTATAATTTTGTGTTACGTAACATCCTAGTGAATTACATAGAGAAGAGTGTAACACCAAAAAATAATTTCTTTTTATTAAAATATAAAAATGTTTCTTCCAGCATTGTTTTCAAACAATAGAGTTAAAATTTCTTTATCAATAAACAAATTCTTATCATTAATTATTTTGTAAAATACCTGCATGTTATTTCCTGTTTTATTTACAATAATATTTCCTTCTGATTATTTTAATATTTATAAAAAAAATTAATGAGCTTATTGAGACAATTATTTAAATACCATTTTCCTTTTCAATTGGATGCATTAGAAAAAAATTCCTTGAAACAGTGAAAGAAACAAAAATTAGAGCTTTAAATAAAAGTGAATAATAAGAAATCGAAGTAAACATTTTTAAAAGAAATATAGTTTTTTTAATTTCAACCAAAGTAATAATGAAAACTTTTAATGTTTGCTTTTAAAAGCAACTATAAGCTGGAATAAACTTGTTATTCAGGAAGCTCTACTCAAGAAGTTATATTAAATTTATTACAATTAAATTGCAATCTTTAGTTTTTTAAACAATACTTAGCTTATTTGTTTGAAAATTAATTTATATGATCAAAAAGTAGACCATATTATGAAATTCGTTTCTCTGATCTTCTAAAAATGAATAAATTAATCTTCCTAAAATAATTTGCAATTAAGCAATTGTTTTAGGAAATTATAAAATGATTTCAAATTTTGTTTGATAAGAAAGAATCAAAAAAGTAGCATGATTCAAATGTGACAGTGTGTGCTTGGAATTTTTATTGGGCAATAAACCATTTTAAAGTACTTAAGGTAATTCCCTGTAAAACGTTGAATCCCAATTGATTTTACTGGACTAAATTATTCTGCTAAATCATTTAAGATTCAGTGAGTTACCAGTTCAGAAACTCAGAGATATTTGATAAATGAAAAAAAAACTCATCTCAATATTTAGACAAAAAAATATCTGCATGTCGTAGGAATATCAATTAAATGGTTTTGAATTAGGAATTCTAAATAATTTATTTTTGTTTTTAAAAGAACATTCTAGAACATTTCAAAATAGTTAAGTTATTTTACTTAACGTTTTAAAAATTTACGAAATCAATTTATTAAGGATTTAAGATGCAACTTTCTAAAAGTATTTTGTCAGTTTCGGAAACAAAAAATACATGGTCTTACTACAACAAAAGTAATAATTTTTAAGTGCGCCCAATTTTTAAATTTGCCAAAAGATTTGAATTTGTAAAGTCTAACAAGATATGTTTTCAATTGCTCATCTAGCATGTACAATACTATGAAAAGTTAAAGGGTAAGTAAATACAAAACTTACCAATATAAGCATTATTCATTATTATATTTTTCAAAATTAAATGATACTGCTGGAAAATCTAATATTGAAAATACTGTTGATACTGTATTTTATTGTATAATCTCTACATACAACAGTACTTAATTCTCAAAATATAATAGACCAACCTATTCCAAGTTTTACTACGTAGTTTGCCAATAATAAACCATGATTTATGAACTATGTCTTGGATCACTATGATAATAATTTTTAATTTCCTTGCCTCCATTTTTAATGTATTAACGCTTTTGTAATACTTCACTTTTAATTCATTTTAATGCATGAATCTGTTAATATTTTATGTCATATTTCAGACATACTATTGTATTAAAGCTTCTGAAGTACTTCAACAGTATGTTTTTACGTTTAATGACACATAGATATCATCATTTATAAGTACATCTAAATTTTTTAATCCTTTTTTTTATTATTTTACTTCCACTTTAATTAATTTTATTTTTTAATGTTTGCAAACACATATACGTACATGTGTCTTCAGATGCATTATGTAAATGGATGTACCATCCATTTACATAATGCATCTGCTTAAATATATGAGTGAGCTATTTATTTAGATAGATTTTACCTTAGCTCATTTATAATTTATATGATGTTATGCTTAAAAATAAATAAAATATTTTAAGCAAATAAATTCAAGACTTTAGGAAAAATTAAGTAATTATTTTTAAATAAATAAATAATGAATCCTTACTTGCCTATTATGTCGGGGTAATAATAATTATTAAAGACGCAAACTCAATCACTTCGAAATAAGTTTCATGTAAAAAAAGTCCTTAAAAAGAATTAGAAATCAGATAATTCTTTATTTGAATGATTAATTATTTAATGGAAAATGACTTTAATAAGCATACTCATTGCTCTTGATGAATTAAGTTTGGATTTTTTTCCAATTAATGGCCCAATTTACGGATTACATGAGTAGATGAGGATATTAGGGTGGGAACTTTCAATAATTACTCTCTAATATATTAATAAGTTTCATCTTCAAAAAGTGTGAAACAGGAATATTTAGAAATATTAACGCTCTAATGGATTTCTAATTATTCTTAACAGGAGCATTGAACACCAAGGAGAGAATTTTTTTTGAACTGCGTACTGTTCAACTGAAAACGAATGAAGTGTTCAAGAACTGAAAAAACAATTATCGTATCATTTTATGGCATCATATTAAAATTTCTTAAAATTGTACTCATCTTGTTTCAGGAAAAATATGCTTAGAAAATTTATAAGTATATATTTTTAGTTTTTTCTATAAAAAGACTTTTGTTATCAAAGCATTTAGAAATTTGTTAAAGATAGAAATCTAATCAAATTTTGGAAAATATTAGAAAAAAATTAGTTTTTAAAAAATTTTATTTAGTGAATATTTATTTTGTAATATCAACATAATTAGCCTAATTGTTAAGCAAATTTATCTTAGACACTTTTGAGCTTTAGGTCATAAGAATGTCTCATTCTTTTTCCTCAATTAAGGTTTCTTTATTAAGTTATGAATTATATAAGTATGGAAATCTGCTATAATATAAAATAGCATTAGAAGTAAGGAAAACATTTAAAGATGTTATAATTACAGAGCGCTATTTATGTTTTTCACTTTATGAAGTCTTAATTTAATGGAAGTAATTATATTGAACCAAGATTTAAATCAAATCATACAAAGTAAATTTACATAATTATATGATAATTATAAGATAACTAAATGATATTCCTAGTTCTCAATACAAAAAACTGTATGATTCTTTATATATCACTAGAATGCAATTTTTAGATATTTAGATATGAAGTTCTAAACAACAATAAATATATATTCTGGTTAAAGTACCCCAACCATCCAACAATTAGAAAATTTTTTCACAAAGAAATATATATATAAATATAAATGAAAACTTTAATCAAATGAATTATACGTCATTAGAATGCACACATGTATAAGGTATGAGAGGTCATTTCAAAATGAATGGTAAAATGAGGAAAACGACATAGATGAAAGAAAGCCTACATTTGTAAAACAGCTCATTGTTGCTGCACATTTAGAAATAATTTCAATTTCGAAAATACCAAATACCATTGGATTTTAAAAATTAACCTTGTCAAAGATTTTCCAAAGATGGAATCTGAATCCACATCCTTTCTCGAAAATATTATTATATTTCAAGCACTGTTTTCCAAGACCATGATTAGCTTTGTCTCTGATCTCTGACGACTTGTGAAACAGAAAAAGATTCTACTAAAATGGTCATCCAAGGTTCTTCCCAAGATTTCATTTCAAATCATGAGGTGAGAATTGCAGCTGATAGAAATGCATAACAGTATGCCAGTGTGAAAACAATTCACTTTTTTTCAAAATATTAAAATTTGTTTGCAATAGTTTCGTTCAGTATAAAGAAGACACTGAGCATTTGAGGTTTGGTAATTAGATTGATCAAGCTCTGTTTTTTTTTTTTTTTTTTTTTTTTTTTTTTTTTTTTTTTTTTTTGCAATACTGCAAGATGTCGACTTTGATTAGAAGTCCATGAAGCAGAATATTCGCAAGGTGTAAAAGTCTGATGGGAATATCATTATATGGTACATATTCTGTTGGCATAAATATGGTACCTGTTATTCTTCGTGAATAAATAATCAGCCATGAGAAACTTAATTATACTAGCAGATGAAATGCAATCTGCAGTACTGCATTTTTATTCAGAATTCATACATTATGGATGATAACAAAATTACACATCGTACGAAAAATGCTAAAAATTGGCTTCATGAACATCAATCTCACTTTCAACCCAGCCATCCCATACCCCGGATTTTAATCCCAATGAAACTGGGTGGGATGTTTCGTTGAAAGGCGTATTCGACAGCATTCTCCTTTTCCATTTTATGTATAAAATTTAAAAAGCAGTTTAGCCGATGTATGATACTTTCTGAACATACCATAGCATAAAGCACTCCAGAAGCAAATACAACTGTTAAATGGGCAATAAACATAATTATTAAATTTTAAAATACATATTTTTATTGTATTTTTTATTTTTTATAAAGCATTAAGGAATGGTTTGCATTGAACTTGAAACTCTTATACATCTAGACAATGAGATACTTTTTATGTACTTCATCAGTGATTTCTCTGATAGAAGTACTGTCCTAATAGTATAAAATGTGTAATTAATGATAATTTAAGTAATTTTATGTATATTTATATGCATATTAATTTAATAATAAAATTAAGAATAAAGATTTCCATTTGAAGATTCATTTGAAAATTTTATGTGATCAGTTACTTAGTCCTTAAATTTTATCATAAAATCTTCTCCTACCTATATCAAAATCAGCTCATGTAAACATCGTTTGCTTGTGCTCACAAGACGCAATCAAGAAGTTTGAAATCGAAGTGAACTGATATTTTACTTTTTATTGAAAATAAGTATTTCACGTTGCTTTTTTAAGAATGTATTTCCAAGTAAATTTATCAAGTTGCCAGCCGAATAGTTAATGCTCTAACCTTTAACTCAACAGTTCGTTACTTTGTACACTCGTTTGGTCGTGGATGTTTGTGATAGTAAACTACTTTAAACTGCATATTTTAAACTAAAATGGATTATTCCAATCGCAGTGATTAGATAATCTTGAATTCTATTTTAAATAGTAAATTAAAAATTTTCGTTCTCTATTATTTATATTTCAGATATTATCTCGTCTGAACTAAACATAAGTTGGAAAACTATACACAAATTTTGAAAGTATAAATATTTTACATTTTTAAATAAGTTTTTTATGTGTTAGTTTGGACACATTTTTAACTAATTAAAATTTATATTAGCTTGATACACTGTTTTATAAAAAAAAATAAATTGTTTGCATTCCATCAACTAATATAGTTGCATGACAATATTTATCATTTTATATTATATTGTAACTATAACATTACTAATTGCTGGTAAGGGAATATACTTAATAATAATAAATCCTGAAGAATTAAGTTCAGAATTTATTTCCACTAATATCTGTAACTCATATAATATTTATTTCAAAACTAAAGGGAGAATAATTTTCTCCATCCTATCATCAAAGAAAGCAGGATTAATCCCGAATAAGCTTAGCCCTGCTGGCAGCGGATTGTTTATTGCTCTTGTCTTCGGTTCAACAATCCGTATGTTTGAATCCCGCCTCAGGTATGGATATTTTCAAGGGTTTAATTAGCGTATGTGTGCAAGAGATGCCTGTTGAGGGCAAACTATCTGATAAAATTCGGGATCTTAAACTAAGGGTCATTATCTTTTATTCGAAAATATCTACTAGCTGTGGAATACTAATACAACAGATGCAGATTTCAAAGCTCTTGTGAATAATTCAAAAAGATAATTATACAAAATGTATTTTAATAATTCCTTATTCAAAGAATATTTGAGTAATTCTCTTAGAAAAAGATATTCACGATTTTCTTTATATGTAACGTAAATAAGTTCTTAAAGCACAGTTCAGAAAAAAATGTATCACACTTATATAATTCTAAATCATTTAGACTAATTAGCAAAGTTACAATGTATTTTTCAGAAATCACAATAAGTATGTCTATGTTTAAGAAAAACTTTTTTACAGAAATAAAAATTACTGACTATTAGTATTAAATTACTTTTAAACTCGAGGTAATTTAATAAAAGCATTAAAAAAATTTCAACTTGTGGGAGAATAATTTGATATAGAATGAACTGGAAAGAAAGAAAAAAACGCTGTTTGTTTATTATTATATCAGACATTTTATTAATAATATAAGATATTAATGTAAAGTAACATGCAATTTATATGTAAATAAATTGAAATTTGTGAGTAATTCCTTTGAAATGTCCATGAAGGTATGCTAATGCAAATTATAAAAAGTCCCCATTGAATATTCTGAAACTTTTTACAAATTATATGATGTGATTTTCTTAAGTTGCGTTTTCAAAGCCTGGTCTTTCTCCCATCTAAGAAATCTCGCATTAAATCTAATGTTTTCCCTAACTATCGAGAAACTCCCTACCTAATGAATTTTAAAATAACTATAGGGGTTTTCGTGTTAAATCATATGACGAATCTCTTTAAATATATACTGTTCGTAAACAACTAAATTCTTTCTGCATCTGAAAAAAGGTTTATTCTTATGCAGAGGAAAGGTAAAAATACTGTCATTTATGGTATTTCTTGGGATAAAATGCAATAAAATCAGGTTATTTTATTGGTGTTCTAATGTATAAAACTCTCAACAGTTTTGCATGAAAAATAATTACAATTACTTAAAATATAATCAAAATGAATAAAAGAAATGAATCTCATTTTTTCAAAAATACGACACATCATTATACATATAAAACTCAGTTTTCTATGTACAATAAAAGTATTACTATTTTTGTTTAATGTTCAATCTTATTATTGTAAATATGCCATATGCCTTCTTTATTTTGAAATAATAATTTTCAATTTTATTAAAGATAGTATTTATATAATAAAAAATTCATTAAAACAGTAGAGTATATCACTTTACAAAATTTCAGACGTGACTATCAAATATTTAACTTCAAATCTAAGTTATGTCAGTATTAAACTTTTAATATAAAGTATTTATATAAGTTCTCCATATCAATATTTAAGAATAAAAAGCAATGCAATTTAAGAATAGTGCAATCCATTTAAATTAAGACTATTTGAATACATTGTTTTTCCTACCCCTAATGATTGAATGTCAAGATTTATTTGTTTTTTTATACTGATTGAAAATCACACATAACAATATCTTACATACATATTATTTTATACAATATATATATATATATATATAGTTACATAGTGAACTCCGGCAATTAGTGACTGGACCTCTCTCTCTCTCTCAATATTTCTACTTTTGAACTAAATTTTTTTTTCATCGGAAACAATCATGAGATCTTCAGTTGAGTCTACTGGTATTTCCTGAACTCAAGATTTCAGTGCTTCCTTGAGAAAAAAAATCAAGTTGGCTTAAATTTAGTAAGCGATGAAGCTAAGCCGTATATCCACCACGTTTGATTCATTGTACGTGATATGCGACGTTTAAGAAATTAAGCTACTTGATGAAAAAATATGCTAGATCTTCACCATGTGAAAACCTCATGTCTCTCTGTATGTGGAGTGGAATGTGCGTATAATATGTATAGTACAATACTTTTAATAAGTTTACTTTTCCAGGAAGAAATTCAATAACACTTCAAAATTTTAAAGGTACATATTCTGAGAAATCAGTATTATAACAGACAACTTTGACAAAAAAAACCCGTATTTATGAATATTTATATGAATCAAATAAAATTTTTATCATTATTATGACCACATTGATCCATACAGATTTACCACTCAACCGTCCTTCAGAAAACAGAATAGCATACTGGAAGGGGTAAACTTATTTTCATCAAACGAACTCATTAATACAAAAGCACTATGCTATCATATTGTATGATCTGATATATAATCGTTACATATTCATTGTGTTTGAGAAATAAGCTATGATTTCTCAAACACAATGAATATGTAACGATCACTATTACATTTCGTAAAAACGATTGTTAAGAAAATCATTAAAAGTTTGTTAAATTATGAGTATTATACACACAAAATACGAATTTATATAAAATCTTATTAAGTGATACAAAATCTGATATAAATATGATTTCACATTCTTTTTAATATCTTTCCCTATAACTTATATATCTATACACATTGCTCAATCATACACTCAAATATTTAGAGGTAAATAATTAAATGTACAAATTTC
>JAPDSC010088451.1:38428-79057 GCA_026290005.1 Latrodectus geometricus | reverse complement strand
AAATGATACTTGACATATGCATATAGTGGGCAGCATAATTTGAATTTGGCTGATTTGGTGGCATAAAGCTAAGACATTATATCCAGAGTAGCCTCCTGTCATCAGTTACAATGTTTACTTACAGATATATGCAGTCGAACAGATATTAGATGACAGATATGGCTATATTAGTCCGTGTTGCTTCAATACCATGTCATAATTTAACAGACAAATGAGAGTTACGGATATTACTTGAGTTTAACAGCCTTAAGTTGTTGTATATTTGTAATTCTACAATCATCTTCTCTTTCATTCCAGATTAGATAAAATTATGATACTCACTTTGAATGTGTATACTTTGATGATGAAAATTATATTCTCAGTAATAGGATGTTATATAATTCTTAGTTCTTTTGAAAATATGTGAAGGAAATCTTAAATTTTAAAATCATGATTTGTAAATTATACTAAGGAACTTTCCTTTGTAAGAAAGAATTGATATTTTACCAATTGGAGACAAGTTGTAATGCAAAAATTGTTCTTAAAAGGTTAATTTAAGTAATTTCCGTAAAAAAATCAACTATGGAACATTTGGATATGGGAAAAGACCTACATGCAATAAATACAGTTAAAAGTATTAGTAGTAACTTTATAGAAACTGGTTATTTGATATTAAAAAGGAGAAAAATATGTAGTTAATTTGTGATTTGGAATGATAATGGAATTAAAACAGCCAAAAGATATTTTTCTTCCAAAAATTACTATATATGATCTCTAAATAGCCTTAGCAGTGGACTTTTCGAAGGCGGTTACCATCCACATGATACTACAGAAATTGTTCTCTTAGAAGAAACGTTTCGTGTAATAATTGAAATCTTTATAACACTTGAGATCATAATTTTGCTTTACATTTTTTGGCATAGATTTGGTCAGTACTGACTGCCAATTAATCGTTAAATAGACGAGATATCACTTAGATGGATCATTGAATTATAAAATGTCTTCAAATGAAGTTCCATTAATCTAAATGTACTTTGCAGCATTCTTCGTATGTCAAAACTGGAAAAAAATACTTCTTAAAATAAACATTAGCATGGTTAAGCTTCTATAAGACATTGTGCATGAAAAAAGGCATGACTAAATTATATTAAAGTAACTTTATTCTGTATCAAAATTAAGTTTTTTACTGCTTTACTGAAATCGGGATTTTATATAAATTAATAAATGTAGGTTGAAGGGAAATTTGCAATAAATAAATTTGCTGCACTCGAAGTGTAATTTTTACCGATATAACTCTATACTTATCGATTGTAAACCCTTTTTAGATTTCACAAGGGATAATTTAGATGATGAGTCACCTTATAAAGTTATTGTCAAGAGTAGGGTTTAACTACTTCAATTGAAACACTAAGAAATGTGCCTTCCTTATTACATGCGAAAACATGTTATTGAGAAAGTAAAAATGCAATTTACATTGCTTTCAGAAAACGGTGTAGATCATATAAAAAAGCTTTATAACACCTTTAAAACAATAGATTTAAATCCCATAAGTCCTGTATGTCTTTCCTTTTATGTATTCCATTTAATATCATTACTTAAATCATCAATAAAATAAAACTTATAACTTTCACAAACTTTTACATTTATGGTACTTATACCATTTTGTAAATATTTTTAAGGAACATAAAATATAAAGAAAATGGACGAATTCATGTGAATATCATATAGTTTATTAACATTAGATTTATTATTTATCTCACAGTTAATGGCTATTTCAAAGTTAAGATTCAGTTATAAAACTTTTATGTTTTCTTTCCAAATAGTTCATGGTCACCTTCAATCCAAGATGATTTAAATGATAGTATATTACCATCTCAAACAAACTGTAAGACAATAAAAGTAAGTACTTTTGTAATTAAAATGTTTTATTTATTACCTCATTTGACAGAATGCTATTTTATTACCTCATTTTTGTCTGAAGACATGGTGACATTTTCATTCAGTGTGAAATGAATTATAATTCTATTAAACATTTTTGTGTTTTGTTTTTTATGCTACTTTCTATTTTCAGAAATAGATTGATATAACTATTTTTCTTAAAATAAATATTTTCAAAATTTACTGATGCATATAGATTTTTTTAATTTTTAAAAACAATATTTAAAACACAAATTTATATTTTTCATATTACCAGAACAATATTATTTATATTGTTATTATAAATCCATTCATATACAAAGATTAGTTTTCCGTATATGTTGTAAAGGCTAAGGAATATTTTAAATATAGATTATTTTTAACTTTAGCCAGTTTTAAATTAGTTTTGACCACTTACGTATGTGTAGCTAGGGATTCTTAGTATATATAAACTGTGTAATTGCTTAAACGATACAAAAATTATTTTTAGGATATCATATATAATTAAAAATAATAATTCAAGATTTATATAAAAGTGGGAAAACACTTGGGTATTTTTACTAGAATATAATGTCTTAAGGAAATTACATTAATATGCAAACTCTCAACCAATAGAACTAATTTAAAGACAACATTTTAATATTTATAAACTTGAACTACATTGAAACCTTTATTCATAATATAGGAATATAAGAGGTAAATTTTTCAAGAGAATTGAATTCCAATATTTGCAGACTAAAATGTGTTAGTGGGTACAAAGAGCTCATTATTTTAGTGTCATTAGCTGATAAATAAATTCAATTTTTCTGCTGAGAAACATGGGAGTTTTAACATAAATTAAAATTCTTTATCAACTTTTATTTTCAATGAAACATTTTCCATTCATTTTCTTCTTCTGATATATTACAAAATCCTTTCACAAACTGAAGTACAGAGTTTATCAATATTTGATGTTCCCATTTTCCATATTTTTGTAATATTATTTATAAATTTTATTAAATGTTTCATGTAACTTCTTTTCCTGACAAGAATAAGAATTTATTTTATTAGATACTTATATTTTTTTTTACAAAAACTTTTTTTATGTTACCTAAAATAATGAAAATTGTACATTGTTTATATAATTGAAAATTATTATCCAATTTAAATGTATTATAATTATCTAAAATTTAGTTTTGCCTTAATTTCCATTTAAATTATATTGCAATGATTCGAATTTTTTATTACAAATAAAGTATTTTCATAGTATAAAATCGAATGCACATGATTAATGTTACTGAGCAACTTTACATTAATCAGAAATTAAATACATTTAGATAAAAATATAAAAAAATAAAAAATATAAAAAAACAGTAGAGGCCTATAGTCACGTGTGTGTTTTGAAATATTAAAGATTTTTGTTTATATATTTAATTTATTATTGAAATTTAATAACTTTATTTTACCAGAATTTATATAGAAGTTCGAATTTTAGAGAAAGTTTTCATTTAATGTAAATATTGAAATTCATATATATATATATATATATATATATATATATATATAATTTCCAATTAATTTTCATTTATAAAAGAATTTCGCATAAAATGGTTTATTTGGTCATAATTTTTAAAATTTCATGTAAACTCAGCTAATAGAAAGTATTAATTAACTGTTATATTTATATATATTGTATTCTAAATTCTATAATTAGTATTTAATTGTTAATATAATAAATAACTTGTTGTGAATTATACATTGCTCGTTGTTATTTTAATAATTATTAACTGAAACAACAAGTTTGTGATTAAAAGTACGTTATGTAACATCATTTACATATTTGTCATCCCCTTGTTCATTTTATTACCATATTTTTTTTAACAAATATTAACCTCTGATATTTGTATCATATGATGTCATAAGTGTAACATTTTGTGTGTGTAATTTTCAGATTTTCTTTCTGGCAGATTAGAAGAAAATAGCTGCATTTACTTACTTAAAGTGAATATGTCTTCTGAAACATAAAAATTTCGTTCTATTGACTATGTTATAGTTTTAACATCATTTTTAAAACAATAGCTACAATTGAATACTATTACATGTAGTATTTAATTACTAAAAATAATTTTTACGACTATTTAATAACTATGCCTGATATCAAAAACACTATAACAAAAACTTATTTTCAACGCAGCTAATACGAGTGAAGAAAGAAACAACTTCATGTAGAGGCCAAGGTGATGAGAGTGGTAATTCCATCATATCGACCCCAGACTCCACATCTCGTTTCAAAAGCCCCGATGAGCTCGTTTCCGATAAAAGTTTAAATGTCCTTCATGAGAATCAGGCACACCTTACTGAAAGTCCTCAACTTACTTATACAACGTTGATGCCTAAGCAAGTCAATACCTTGGTAATGATTTTTACACTTATCCTTTCAAAATTAAATTTTCTTTATGTTACACACGGAGCAATTAAAGGGAGAACAATGTTGTGCTTCCAATTATTTATTTTTATGTTTTAACAATACTTTAGTAACTATTTCTTAAATATATAAATAATAATTTTATATTTCACTTCAAAATATTTTATAACTATTTGAACATATTTCTCTATTTTTATGTGCATGTATTATTTGCAAATATACAAATACTATAATTAAAATAAATTAATATATCTTATTTTTATTTTTCCTTTAAACATCCCTAAATTGTACAACATGTACGTATATGCGGAAAATATTTTTGTGCTTGTTTCAAAATTGTATTACTTACTGCGAACAGAATATCACCATTTATATTTTGGGAAGAAATAAAGGTATAAAAGAGCTTTTTTCTTTTGAAAATCATTTTAAATGGTATTAAAATGTTTTCAAAGTATATTATTTACAAAACAAATTAAGAGTACGTTACATTTACAATTAATAGTTATTAATAAAAGCTTGTTTTGATGATATGTAAGAATACCAAAATTAGTACTTACGTACAATGACGACTACTTTGGCGATTTTCGGCCATAACAATTTTCATTGGCGAGACTAACATGATTTAAATAATATTTGCATAATACTTTTTATTCTAATACCCTCTATAAGCTATGTTAGCGCCTAGTGTTTTTTAAGTAGTCGTCATATTATTTTTTCCGGTCATCAATTTTGGTGATATATCTAGGTAGTCGTCATAATACGTAAGTACCCAAAAATTTCTTATAGGGTGTTGAATTATTCTGGTAGATAATATGTTCTCAGATACCAACATACCAGAATAATTTACCAGATTATAAGCCTTAAAATTCGATGTTTTTAATTATTGCTATTTAGAGAGAGTATTCAAAGTGTGGATATAACTCTTAACACTTTATTATCTTTCTTGAAAATATAAAAATTCAATTCAATAAATAATTTTTTTAGAAAGATTATTATATATATATTAAGGAAAAGCTAAAAGAAGTCACCCACTGATGGTAAAATACTCACTTATATTCAATACAAAATTGAAAGAATTAAAAAAGATAAAGGCTTAAATTATTTCAAATTATGTCAAAAATATATTGAATATAGCCTTTATCATTTCATGAAAAATGCAGAACTGTTTTCTAAATAGTAATTAGCTTCTAGTTATCGGTAAGAATGACAATTAAATATACCTATATATATCTCGAGAATTCTAATACTATTGAATGTTATAGTTTAACAGTATAAAAAGCAGGTATGAAGTATAAAGAAATATCCGCATATCTTACTTTTAACGAAAGAAGTAATTTAGAAATCAGTAAAATGTATTCTTCCAAAATCAAATAATTTCTGAAATGCATTTGTGTATTTTAAATTCATAATCTTAATGCCATTATTCATTTAGCTATTATTTTAATTACAAATATCTATAAAAGATGTAGTCTTGTAAGTGATTAAGATACTTCTCAATGAATTTTTTGAAATTTTATTTAATTTAACATTTTATATGAAACGCCTTTACTAATCCATGATAACTTCAAATAAATATGATTCTATTTTATATTTTTATTATTTTTTGTTTGTTTTATAATTGAATATCACACTCTTTAAAACTGGAGTGTATTAATATTTAGAAACTCATAATAAAAAATTAAATATTCAACAATCCGAGTAAAAAATCATGAAGACTATTATTGACGATAGAAATATTTTCTTAACAGAATCAATTCCAAATTCAGATTATTTAAGAATGTCAATTTTCATCTTATTTAAAACTATGTGAAAAAGTATTGAAAAAAAAAGACTGATTACGAATGAGTAATAATCGAGATAAAAAGCTTTGTTGTTTCTAAACCGAAGTTTATAAAAGAACTTCAATTTCAGTGAAAAGAAATGGAAAATTCTTCTATATTGAAAATAGAATTAAAAATTTAAAGAGTTGCTTTCTCGAGTATTTATATAGTATGAAGACTGAAACTTCTAAAAGCATCGAAGAAAGACTTGGAAGTAAAGAATAAATAAAAAATTTAAGATTGAATTTGTTTCTTAGAAATCAAATCTGTTTTGCGGCTAAACTAATAAAAAGTTCTGTTCTTACGGAATGTGAAATGTTCTGATAACATTTTAGACTTAGTTATTTAGAGCAAGGCTGCAAGGTCATTCAAACAATTTTACTAATAATGACCATTCTGTGGAAATATATACACTGGTGCAATTCTAGGAGAGCCTACACCCTTGGGGACAAACTGTAAAAAAGAACCAAGGCAGAACAAGATAGTGAAATAAGAAATCTAGAAATAGTTAAGTTTATCATACCTAGAATATCAAACTATAGAATTTTATAGACAACCAAAGTTATTTGCACCAAGATTGTTATCTCTGTTAGGATCCAACCGTATACATTTGTTGAATTGTAATGATGAAATATGACTCGGCCCCGAATTTGAAGAATAAAATTATTGTACAACAATTAAGGCAATGAATTTCTGCCAATTTATTATTAATGATTGAAATAATATTTTCATAAAAAACACATAAGTAACCAGTGGTTCAACAAAAATTCACTTTCATGTTTTAATAATAATATACATCTAAATTATATTCTATCAATAAAGAACTAATACATAGTTTTAATCCAACTATTTCGTAGTTATAGAAATTATATTATTTAATTATCTGTCTCTTAAATAATAGAAAGGATTTTTCACAGTAAAACGAACAAATTAATAAATAAAAGGTACTTATGTATTATGATATGTCTATGACTATCATAATACGTAAGTACTATCATAGTACATAATACGTATTAATACTACTTGGGTATGTCGCCAAAACTTATGACTTGAAAAAATAATATAACGACTTCCTAAAAATACTTAAAAATCTAAAATACGTTTTAGAGGGTGCTAAAATAAAAAGTATTATGTAAATACTATTTAAATCATGCTGGTCTCGCCAATAAAATTGCTATTGAAATTTTTTATTGCCAAATATCGCCAAATATAGCCAAGGTTGTTGCCGTAATACCTAAGTATCGAATAAAAGCTAAATATTCAAATAATAGAAACCCCAAAGAAGTACGATTTGAAATAAATGTAGACAATTGCCCAATGTTAATTGTAGAACAAATAAAAATGAAAAACTGTAGTGAGAATTGACGAAGGCATCAAAAATTTCTGATATATTACTGTAAGCCAACTTACAATTAATAAAGAAACACCTCAATTCACCAGTGAATTATATTACTTTTATATGTGTGTCACATTACATATGTATGTTTTTTTATAGTTTAAAAAACATATTTTGTCCCTGTTCATATAAATGCATCTAAGTAGTAATGTACTTTATAAAATTAATTACTCCAAATTTATTTTAGGATTCCACTACTTACGTTATGCCCAGTACTTATTTCCAGTTTACTCCTCCCATTCGAGCAACCTCATCGACTAAAAGTTCGAGGTGCATGAAAAGTTGGAATAGAATGCAATTTGCTTCAAGCTCTACAAATCCTTATCCAGAGTGTTCTCCCATACCATTCCAAAGGGGAAGAGGGGGACACAGGCAGCGCAGGCCGAGGAAAGTTTTCTATCAACTCAGGGTAATGGAATTTTATTAGTTGAGCTGATGGAATTCTATTTTATGCCATTCCGCTAATACTGTGATTGTAAGAAGTGTTTGAGCTAAAACATTTTTTTTCACAGTAAATATTGAGTTATCTTCATTTAAATTATATGAAAGGCTAAAAGATTTTAAAAATCTGATGGCTTTAAAGTATTTTAAAAATGAATAAAAATTCACAAGTGAGTCATCTTTAAAATTCTGGAATGAAACTTCTAGGGATGTTCCCATATAATAATTACAAATACAAAATACTTTAAATTAGAAACATTTTTTCCAGCATTTATTAAAAACTAAGTAAAATATCTATGAATAACATTAATATATTTCAACCAAATTTATATACTAATATCACATGTGACATATTTTAATACTTATATTACATTTTTAATAATTCTAATTTAAATTAGTTTCTTATATATTATGCCAACTTGTTTAACAAAATAACGAATTCACATTACATTGATTTGTTTATAAATGAAAAAAACCTCCAAATTATAAAAAATATATTTGAGCTAATTTTTCATATATCTGATTAGAAATTAATATTATTTATATGAATATTTATTTAATTAATGTTCTAAATTAAAAATCCAATGATTTGTCTTATAAACTCCAAACAAAGCACAGTAAGAAGTATTTTCCAGGATCAATTATAATTCTAATAGAAGAGCTTTTGTAAAAATAAATTGCATTTTATACCAGTATTCCAATTTCTGTTTTTTAACTAATACATCAATATAATATGTAAAGATTATTTTTTCTATGGCAATGAAGCAAATTGTTGTATATTTGTAATTTAAATCAAAACTGATTTTCTCTAATAATAAATATTTTCGATTTTATTATATTTAGTCTAAAAATATATTATGTTTAATATAAATATTATTCATTAAATTAATGCATTCATACTTTAGGAAATTTTGGAACTTTGATTTAACTTATAAAATTTACATTTATTAACCAATGCTGTTTTATGTTTGTATTTAAATGATATGTTTCCATAATTTGATTCTTAGAAAATATATTGGTAATATATAAACATGATTAGAAAAGAAAAAAATTGAATGTCCACCATTACAGATTTAATGTAAAATTTTCCTCTATCTACTATCATCTTTTTCATAGTGTGAAAAAGTACAATTAAACTTATTTTCTCTAAAAATATTGAAATTCTATCAGAAAATCATTGTGTCATTAATAGGATAATTTGTGAATAAAAACAACACAATTATCTGAGAATGATGATACATTATAAAAAAAAAGTGTTGGTTGAATAAAAAAAATTAGCATTTCTGCATTACAAATCAGTTACATGTTCTAAAATGAAGACATTTACACAGTGAGGATATAATGCCATTCAGCCACAAAAGTGGTTTTATGCACAAGTACTCATTGATTAAGATTCAAATTATTGTAAAATTTTCATACATTTATTCAGTAACGATTCATCTCACATTTTCATCTGTTAACTTTATCGTTTTTACAAATATAGCAAATAAAATTTTTAAATAAATATCATTGCTTTGTTTCTGGCTATCGATGAAGGTAAGCCAAATTTGGTTGAAATAGTTTGGCTAGAAATGTAAACAATTTCACTCAGATTTGCTGTTAGTATTTAATAATATTTCCTGACTCCACTTTTTAACTAATTATTAAAAAATTATTAACTAAAAAGTCAGGATTGTTTGCCATATATTTCTCGTGGAAAAATGACTGATTATCTGATATACTTTTTACATTGTAATAGTTGTGGTACTTTATATGTTTTCGAGTCCCTATGCTCCCCTATAAGCAATAATAGCAAGAATCAGTTTAATAAATAAAGAATAAGTACTTCAATATATAAATAAGTAAGCTTTCTTCTGACTAGAAAATCATCGAGCATAATTTTCTATTTAGTTCTAGAAGAATAGTGGATGTAGTAAAACTTGATATTATTTTTATAAGACACAAGCAATGAATTTATATATAATTGTTTAACTATATACACATAATTGAATTTTAATTTTTAATACCAATCTTCTTTTTCATATTTTAATGTGAACCTAATTTTGAATTATTTTATTTCTAAATACTTATTTAGATACAAACTATTTTCTTCTGTAGTTATATTATACAACAAATATTGGTATAAGATTTTTTTAAAAATAAAATAAGCTTTTTATGAACTCTTCATGATTTAGGAAACAAATATTAATAGTTGAGAATGAATTTTTAAAGCGGAATAACTATAATTAATGTTACAACAAAGTGAAATATATTCCAAAAATTTGCTTACATTTAATATTTTGTTTTATTATAAAATATATGTCTCTAGATAAGGAATAAGCAAATAAAGATTTCTATCTTGATACATTGTATTTCCAGTAAAAATTCGAGTACATTAAATTGTGGTTTACTACGATTAAGGGATATTGTTTTTTGTAAACTTTTAGGGCCCAGTAATGCATTCGACTCCAACATCTGTTTCTAGTTCCAGTTTGAGCAGCAGCTTACATATCTCGTCGATAGATTCCTCCTCCAACTTATCCATTAATGCCTGCAACGAGAGCCAACATTCATTGGAATATCCCAGGTGACTCGATGTTTCCTATGTTAACTTAGAACCGATAAACCATTGATAACTCAGTCATAATTAAGTTAGCCGCAGTTCTCGGCTCTGAATCTGTGGGGGTTGCACAAGACTCCTTAATGCAAGACAATCTAATTATGAGATAGCGTGCATTTATTACTAAATTATTCGATAATCATGGAATAAGGACAAGCAGTAATTAGCGTTGTTATGTTAAATTGATTATGTTTATGAAGTTATGTCTTATGATTTTGAATATTGGAAAGTCTTAATATATATATATACAGTGTACCTATAATTTAACTATGAAAATATGATGGACAATATCGAAATTGTTCTACAATAATAAAAAGGAAAAGTATAAGTGTACTTGAATACTATAAATGCATTCATGTTAATCAAATGTTTCAAATGATTTAGAAACGTACCATTTGTTTTAATTTTTAAGAAGTTGTGTTATTTCAGATACCAAGAAGAAAATTCATTTTTATCAAAGTTTTGATTTTTCATATTAAATATATTCGGGATATATTTTTTTTTGTATAACTTAATACTTAGTTTTTTCTAACTTAAAATTTTATCAAGGAATTTCTTTTTAAAAATATTTAAAAAGAAATTCCTTGATAAAAATTTATGAAAATTTTAATTTACGTAACAAATTTTAACTTCCAATTTTAAATATTTATTCATGCTTCTATAAACTTTAATTTTTATATTGTATATTCATTTAAATAATTAAAATATCCAAACAATGTGTAACCTTTAACCATTTACACTACTAAAACTACAAATTAACATTTCAACCAATAGTTCATTAAAAAAAATTAATTGTTCTCCTTTCCAACAGTTGAAATATATACCATAAATGTTTGTACAACTATTCAAAAAATAACAGGAGTAACTATTTATTACAGAGTTCCTAACAATACACCCACTTCACTCGAAGACACCGTTGACAAGCAGAAAGTTTTAGATATACAATGGATACCACAGATTCAGTCACGAATTGCTAACTACGTTGAAATGGACCCACGTGAAAGTCATAATGAAAAAGAACGTAAACGAAGGTAAGTATTATAAATATACGTGAAGCATAAAAATCCATCGAATTTCATTCAATATGAATGTATATAACTGATAATAAAATTACAATAATATGTATTGTGTACACATTATCACTACTGATTTTATATAAATATGTATCAATTTCAATAGTAGGTATAACATTTATAATTATAAAACTAAACTCTTCGGAGTGGCAATTCACAGGTTTGAATGCACTCACAATTGCACAAGGAGATATTTATTATTTTTTACTGCTGAAGCACTTGATTTTACTTCATTATTTCCCGTGCATAAAAATAAGTACATGAAATTGCAAAACAGAAATATCATTGCCATAAGTAACTTTAAGAAATCGTGACAGTCGGTTGGTTAGTTGAGTTTTGTGGCGCAAGGTAAAAATCGTGACAGATCAAATCATTGACAGTTACAGCAGTTCCTTGACCAGCAAGTATCTGTAGTATATGTTTTCTTCTTTCAATGAGGGACAGAGTAGCAAATGACCTTTGTCCACCTAAAAGTTCTGATTTTAGAATGTGAAAAAAGAACTCTTATATACCAATACGATATAGATTATCAACAAGATAATGACACCGCATCTTCAGGTGGAATGCCGCTAGGAAGATAAATTACTATTTTTTATGCATATTTTGAAATATGTGCTTTGGAGTTTACGACGACATCTCTTCGATTTCTATAAGAGTTAAGAAAAATTAAACAATTTTCCTCGAAAGATAGTAGCACATGATTGTTAATTCCCTTAAAAATAGTCTTCGGCTCTTATGCTACTCAATAATATAGTGCTTCTATAAGTTATAAGAAACGACCGTTTAAATTTAAATGGAAAATGTAAAATGAAATCAGTGAGAAACGTAACAAGGCATTGATATTTATTTTGATATACACAAATAAATCCAGTAAAATGTAAAGTACAAACGAGAAACAATGTAAAATTGTATTATTACAGCTTGATTAAATTTTCCCAAGACGTTAAGTTTGATTGACTTTATTTACAATAATTATAAATGAATAAATACTCTAGCGATTTGAATCTCTTTATTGTGTAAGAAATTTTAAAAAAATGATATGAAATAATGGCGAGAATACAAGCACCACTTTTCCTCATATGATTTCTTAGGAGGGAAAGGATGTTTCTTATATGCAAAAACACTATATATTTATTATAGAAAAATGTTTATAAAGCATTTAAAAGAAGATTTACAATATTTCTATTTAAAAACAACCATAAGCATGTGAGCAGTTTATTCGTTTTAAGTGTTTTAGTTAAGGCATAATTAATTTGTAAATTATTAATTTTACTTATGCTAAAATTAGTAAAAATTAGTTAAAATATATTTACTTGGAATTTACTTATATTAAGTTAAATAACTTTAAGAGTAGTCGATGATAGGTTCATAATTATTTTGTAAAATTTAGAAATAAATCATAGAAAATAAATATGGGATCAATAATAGAAATGATAATTTTCTTCTTTCATGTGATTTCATTTAAATTGAAATTTCAAGATATAAATAAAACTGGAAAAATAAAGCATACCTTTCCCATGAAACAGAAGTGAAAAATATCATAATTTATATAAGAATGTAATGATATAAAGTTAAAAGTAGGAAAATATATAATAATTAAATAGTGACGTAAGGATTAATTTGTAATTCTTTGTATCTTAATAGATGTCAATAAATATATCCAAGCAAATCTAGCACACTGCGATCCACGAGTTGAAAAGCGATTTTTATACAAAAAAGCGGCTTTTTTCTATTTAAATTATCAATAAATGATTAAGAAACTGTAAAGAAAAATAAAGACATACAAAATTACCCTCTTCATTAAATTTAGAAAATTTCATTTACATCTAATACATTTAATCAAATGTATTACTTAGATTTCCACCTACTCTGTCTAGTAGTCAGCGCACCTGACTAGGTTCGAATCCCGGCCCGGGCATGGATGTACTCTTTGTCTGTGTTTCTTATCCTTTCCTGAAATGATGTATGAATGTGGCCCACCTTGTAAACAGGTTTGAGGGATGTGACATGGGTAATGCTACTCGTCTCAGTGGCTTGGTTCTCTGGTGCCCACCTGGAAACTCTAAATGAGTAGTAAATTCTCGCCTTTTTGTGGCAAAGGGTTAATCCCCCAGTACCACCATTGTTTAAAAAAAGGTTTTCTCATCTTTTAGAAAAATACTGTAATTTGCCCAATTTTAATATGTTGGAAGTTTTATGAATGGTGAATTCGATGAAATGCTCAGATTAGTTAACTATAATAATAAAATATATTCCGTATGTAAAAATTTGTATAGTTATGTAAATAAAATACATTTGGCATTGTATATATAATATACATTTAAAACTATATTCTTAACCTATTCTTGGCCTACTTGTTGAACAGCATTCTTCGGAAGATTTCAGAAGGATGCTGTTCAACAAAAACAGCATTCACGTTTTCGATCCCAGCCATTGTTGCACAACAGGAGATGGATGTTGCGTTTCTAATTTATATATACATATCAATTGGGGTGGGGTGGGTGCTTGGAAATTTTCCTGGTTTCCTTCATTGCACCATGGGAATATGGTCCACTCTTTATGAAAATGTCCTCCCGAAAGGCAATTCACTCTGGAGATATTAAAATGCCTTGAAATGAATTTCGTCCATTAAGGCAATCCACGAAATGGTGTCTAAACTAAATGTTTATTTTCTTATGGTTTAGTCATTGAAGTTATATTATTCATGTATCATGTCATTTAGTCTATGAAACTAAACATGAAATTTAATTTTCATCAGATTCATTATGATAAGAGACACATGTCATAATATAAACCTATGGCATGAGACAGTAAATTAAATATATATACATTCTGAAAAATATATATTTTGAAACTTTGTTAATAATAAGTAAATATTTCTTCTGAATCACTTCCATTTTAACTTTTTGCCACAAATTTACTGTTATTATTAGTAAAATGGTAATAATTTTTATTTAATTGTTTATATACCCTGTCAATATATACTAATCCCAGATATTATATATTTAAGCGTTTCTGCATTAATGTTTGACGCATACATTTTATGTTTTCATCACACAAATCCTAACAAAAATTAAATCAAAAATGTTTTATGCGGTTTTAAAACATATGTTTAAGAATTTTTTTTCAAAACTGCCTTATCACTTCCTATTGCAATAAGATATAAAAATTTGAGTTTTAAAAATTGCGTAGCCAAAAAAAAATTTTTTTTTAATCTTGAATATTCAAGTGTACTAGTACTATATTTAAATCATTTTAACACGTGCTTATACTGCAATAATTTTAGCTCGTGTCTATAAAATTAAAAGCTAAAAATAACTGGACAAATAAAGTATGGTTGATTTTGTACAATATCTTACAATTAAATTTAAAATTTAACTAAATTGATATTTTGCAAATTCTATCTTTTGATGTATTTTTGAATAATCTTTAACATTTTATATAATAAATTTCATTTCATGATTGATTACGTCCCATAATATATTTACAATATTTCATATTCCTTGCACAAAATATATTATCATTTTTCCTTAAAATGTTTTTCATAATCAACCAACTTATAAATCACTATGGAAAATAAACTTATAAAAGCATATGGTAAATGCTTGTGCTTGATAAACTTGTTTAATGTAACATATTGTATTGCATAAATCACTAACATTCCTTTCTTTTTAACTCAGACTACGCATCAAAAATGCTTGTCAATATATGAAGAGTTTACTGCCTTGCGTGTGTAACAAGACTGATAATGCTACAGTATTTGAAAATGCTGTGCATTTCATAGCTTTTATGCGAGAGACCGTGGGAACCGAACATGACATGGTGCGTAAAACCAATATTAATGATCTGATTAAAGTTCGTTTAGTGGAAACTCTCTCAATTATATGTCTAATTAACACGCATTCCTTTTGACGTGGAACATAAATTGAAGCGTAAATTGCTGCATACAAAAATGAAACATGAAAACTCTTGTTTCAATTTGTTAAAATTTTCTGCTATTAACTATTTTACATTAAACTAATGCTTCATTCAAAATATTTGGCTGTCACAAATTTGAACTCAAATGCTAGGTTTGAAGTAGAGAAGAATTTTAATTTATTGTACGCTCTCTATTTTTCATGAGCTATCACACGAAGAATTAAGTTCATCATTCAAATAAATTGACATTTTTAATGATTTTAGTATAACGAAAACTTTCAATGTATGTTTGAAATTGAAATAGGATTACAATTTTTATTGTACTGCACAGTTAAAATATTTCATGCTTTTTTTAATAAGAATTTTTTTTCTTATAAGACTTAGAGTAAATGTTTAATGCGGAAATGTATAAAATATTGAAGGTATTTGTTATCATATAATGTTGATTTTTTTACATTTTAATTAACAAGACCGTTTTGGTTTTAATGCACACAGTAAAGTTTATTTCTATTGAGAAAAAATACATAACAAATTATAACGAAATTTCATAATAAAAATTTTATTTATTTACGCATTGGATTTCGTACTTTTTCTTTAATAAGGAAGGATTTAAATTGTAAAATAAATTTTTCAGTAATTATCAAAGGAAAAAGAAATAATCAATTGAGTTTATTTAAAATTCAATCCTGCTAATTAATGAAAGCAAATCTGGTTTACAAGATTGCTTCCAGATGGGAATACATAATCAAATTAACTCTCTCATAGAAATTAGTTGATGGATATAACCCTATTTGAAACTGGTAATTTGTGTTCATAGAATTTTGTTGAACATAGTTTCTAACTCAAAGAAATCTGGCTGTTAAGCATTTCTGAAATTTAAAAAACTGCTTTTATTACCTGTCTAACAATATAAATTTAAAAATATGCATGCTTCCTGTATTTGAATGTCTGGCACATTATTTATAATGCATTATGAAATCAAATACTCAAAAGAAAAAAATTCTTTTCTCAAACTCTTTGGATTCTAATGACGTACTATTTTAAACTGAAATTCCGAATAAAAAAATTCTCAAGGAAAAGTTTCACAACTTTTTAAAGAGTTCCTCTAACAGTTTGTAACAAAAGAAATCCTTTTCCACATATCTCAGAGTAATATAGTGCCGTCTCGAAGAATGATAATACTTTTTTCAATATTTAAAAAAAAAAGAATATAATGTCACCAATCTTTTATTTGTCTTTGCTTCCTTCTTTCCATTAGAACCTCATTTTGAGACTTTGCTATATCGATTGCACATTTTTAAATTCTTCTTTAAGTACTTCTAGTTTATAAAATTTTAACATGATGAAATCACAAATCTAATCTAAAGCTTTGAATAGGTAGTTCAATAAAATATAATTAGAATTAGAAATTTTAAAATAAAAATAAGGAAATATAAGGAATATTTCACTTCATTTTTTTTAAATTGACATCAAAAGACTATATTTAAAAAATATAAGTCAATTAGTTGACTTTATATAATAAACTATAGTTAATTCGAAGGATGTTTAATCAATCTATAGCCTATTTTGAAGATTATGTCTTACATATATGTCAGACATGTAAATAATAACCCTTTTATTTTTTAAAAAAATATTCCGAATGTTTGAAGTTTGCGAATGATAAGTAACGACAATAGAATAATGGTAGCAATATATCTAATGTTCGATTCCTTTTGAAATGTTCATATTCTGTGTAAAAATATAAATTTAACATACATTAAAGAGACTTATTTTAATTTTCTCAATCACTAAATTTTGAGGAAAACTATTTGCATATTTATTTCAATATTACTTTTTTACATCATGCAAAGAATTAGATCTTTTTAATTTGTATTATAATATTAAATGTTTAGTAAAAGCAATTTATTTATCACTCATATTTAAAAGTGAAATATGTATAAACCATATTTTAAAATATATACATTGTGTATCATTAAATGATTATAAATTGATTATAATTATTATTAACTTTTAGTAATTTTTTATAATTAGTTTTATATTATTGATATAAATTTTCTAAATAATCAAAACACCTAAATTCCATATAATTTTTTTCTCGTAATATTTAATTTGGGAAGAAAATCAACTAATAACTTTGATTATTTTCAGGAATTCTTGGAACAAACGAGCTTGTATTAATTAAATGAAATTTCTGTGAAACGTATGGCAAACACTAAAATATTAGAAAAATATTATTTCTGAGAAATGATGAATCTAAAAAAAGAAATTTATTTTAGATACTTAGATGCTAATATATATACATAGACAATAAATTTTCTATATCTCTTCATTTGCTGAAGTCTAATTTCGATTAATGTTATAGATGTTTAAAAACCATATTTAGAAGTCATGCATGTGATACGCAGAATATTTAATAAATTTAAATGTATTTAAAATATGTTCAAGTTTCCAAGTTTTTTAATGATAAATAATGAGCATGTATTTTCAATCTTTCGCCAACTCACAAATATATGAAATTTGTAACTTTGCTTTATATTGGCGTGTCATTTTATGTCAACCTAATAATAAGCATTCATTAAATAAAATGAAAATAATGTATTTTAGATGTATTGTTTTATTTTTTATATTACCTCTTATAGAAATTTTACAGTTAATTACATTTATATAACAATTTTTTAACGATATCACACATATTAATGTCTTAAAAAATTCGTATCTCCATTTATTATAAAGACATATTTTTACAGAAGTATTATACAAAATTAACTAAAAAGTTTTACAGAAGCTGAGGTCAAAAATCATTACTGTAACTATTCATTTATTTTATAAATACTGCAGTCCTTTTAGATGTATTAACTGTATTGTGAAATAAGAAGTGAAATTCTATTTATATTATCAATAATTAATTAAAATTTAACTTTGGTAAAAATATATGAATAATTATAAAATAACATTAAAAATGTTTTTTATTTATAAATGTATTTCTTTTAAGAAATAAAGTGATCTCATTTTAAAATAAATTTTTTCTATAAAAAAATAGTTATGGCGAAATCATAATAGTTTCAATTATTTCATATACAATAAAATTATATAAGTTTAGAAGAAAAGCATGTGTTGTTTCTTCATTTGAAAGAAAAAATATTTAATTTTTGTTTTTACTTAAAGAATTGAGTAAAGAAAAATTTTCCTAAAGAAATATAGATATCATTTAACTTGTTTAGCATCAATAATGTTTAGCTGCAACAATATTGCTTTAAGTACAAAAATAAATTCAAAATAATTAATTTATTTGTGAATATTTTGATAAGTACTTATATATAAGATAGTTTTATATAATTATATATGTGTGTGTGTTTATATAAGTATACGGATTCAGTAATTTCACAACAGTAGTCTTATGTTATAAACTAATCAATTAGATTATTAGTATGAAAAAAGTGTAAGGATTTATTTAAATGAAAAGACACTATAATTTCTTGAGAAATTGTCACAATAATTTATTTTTAAGCCACTTTTTATCCATAATGAACATAAGCAACACATGATCTAAGAAATAAATTTGAAAGTAATCGCATTATTTTCTTCTAAAAATCACGTTTACAAGGATAAAAGATTTACAAAAAGCGCGTAGAGACTAAATCCAAAACTAAAAAGAATTTAGATCAGAAAATCCACTTCATTTTTTTTGTAAGGGTTATCTCAAATCTGGTAGACCATTGCGCTTGGATGCTCAAATTTATCAGCGAAAATAAGAGTTTCTCGTAACATTTCCTTTAATCTTCTTAAATACGTTGAAATAAAATACTTATAACTTATACTTGACTTATGTGGGAAGTTTGATATTGTTTATGGTTCAAAATTGTTTTACTGGATTGGGATTTTTAGATTAACTTCTAACAGTCTTTATGTTTTAATTTTAATTTATTAACTGATTGCAATTTTATTTTTAAAAATTAATAACTTTTTTAAAGAAGAATAATAAAGAATTTTTATTCTTCTATTTCATTATACTGTTAAACATTTTTATGTTTCTGCAATTTTATGTTGTTTTAATGAATTAATACTATATATTACATACAATAATTATTATAATGGTAAATTAGATATTACTGAATGGTCATATTAATTAAATCTGTTTCTACATTTATAATTTTTCTTGCTCATCTTTTTTATAATATTTTCATTCTTGTTTGATATTTAATGAATTACTTTAACTTAAAAATTAAAGAAGAAATCATCAATTTAATTACTAAGTTATTTTGTTTAAAAATTATTCATAACATTTGATCATGGAAGTTTGCTTTATATGAATAAGATATTAATTGCATAATTTGTAAGGACAAAATTTATAAATATTGTTAAGAATTTTAATATCGAATTTTTAAAAATAATCAATTTTTAATATTTGTTAAAATGAAAAAAGTGTTTTACTTACCAATTCTTATTATAATTTTGATTTTGAATTTTAAAATTTACCTTATATTTACACATAGTATTTTACAGTTTATTGTCATTATATTTTGCTTATTTAAATAATCTAAGTAAATAGTATCTTAAGTTTTCTTATCAGAATTATCAATCTTTATTGTGTTTAACAATTTACTTTCACATATTCATGAACTGATTGATTAGTTCGATTATTATTAATAAAATTAGTCGTAATTTGTCAACATTTTAATTCCTGACTGCAGAAAATGTTTCTATAAAAACTAGTTTTTTATATGAAAAAAGTTTAACAGTTGTAATATATATGCATAATCGGGCATAACACTTACTAGAAGATGAAAGTAGGAAATGATGGCAGCAGAATAAATAAAAATGATCTATCACAATCACATGATACCATTTAATTCATGGTGAATCATCCGCTCACATGAAAATGAAACAATTAAAAAAATATATTGCCTATGTATCTCACTCATATACCACTATTGTTGTTAGGTATTCAATGACTTTTAGAATTGGTTAATGAACAGCACAAAACAGAGTAACTCAGAAAAACTCTCTGATGTTTAAATTTATTGTTCTGCTTGTCATATTCATCTTACGATAACTTTTACTAGCAGAAAATCATTGGAGTCACTATCATAGCTGAAAGATTGAACAAATATTTTCAAGAAATATCATCTCTATATCTTACACTATTCACAATGTTTCGAGAAAAATATGCTGTGATGCATGTCTAAACAACATAACACTTGGGTAGGTTGATTTTTTAACAATCGATACCTCAAGCATAGGAAATAAGATAAAGAATTCCAAATTATATCCATCTGAAACTGTCTCAAGAAACAATGGTTTGGTAGCATTAAGATAAATTAATGAAGACAAAAGACTACAGTGATACTTGCTCCTAAATATGATATTCGAACTCTGCCAAATAAAATCTATTGTTTACAAAATTGTGCAGGAGGATAACAGAAGTTTTCCCTTAAGCAACCTTCTCTTTGCAGTATTTTAAAAAATTGGGGTTCCTTTCGTAGAAATCAGGATGGCTTAGCCCTTAATCTTTATATCTTTGTTTCTATAGATCTTACACCTAAAACTGCTTTTTAATTTGGACACAACATTGAGCTTTATTGAATTATAAAAAAAAAAAAAAATCTGAAATTGAGATAGACTACTTCTACTTCTTCAATGGTTTTCCATCGTATACCTTTATTAAAACGTTATACATGTTTTATGTACTATATTTATAGTTATACATATTTTATGTGCATATATTGTAAAAGATTGCTTGCGAAGTCTCTCTAATTTGATGAAGTTTGCAAGTAAATTAAATACCAACTTATCTATGCGCATATGAATGTGTACTATATTTCCCCAAAGTTTGATTTTTTACTATCTCCATTTGCGATGTCTATACTTATGTAATCATATCCCAAAATGAACATCTTTGTATTAAAAAAGTAATTCATTTGAACCACACAGTTTCTTTTAAAAATATACAAATTCTAATTTCTGTGAAATACAAATTCTTAAATAATTATATATATCAAATCATGTTCAAAGCATTTTCAGTTATAAAATTAATGAAAAACTAAAATTTAAACATTTTTTTTATAATTTTTGACTAATTAAAAACAGAAGATTGTATTATGTGGTTTTCAAAATTTTCTTAGTATGTTTTAAATATTGCAAATTTACTGAATATTAGAATTTACAAATTATAAATTAATTATAAACTATATTCTTAGTATGGAAAATACAAATAAAACTTCCGTAACTCTTTTAAAACATATAATAATGATAATTTGATTAATACTAAATAAGTAACCACTAAAACAATTTAAAATAATGTTTATCAATTAGTGTTTGGCTAGTTCTCTTTTTTCCTGAAATCCAGATAAACATTTATAGTAAAAAATCAAACTTTGCCTTACAGAAGAAAATGCAACCAACTGATTCAATCGGGTGCAAAATTTGATTTGCTATCTAACGTTTCTTTGACGCAATCATCAATCAATCAAGGGGACAAATATTCATATTTATTATTACAGAAATTGATTAAATATAATCATTTTTAGGTTTAGGAGCTTCGTGAAAGTTTGATTTCTGAAAATATTAAGGATTATACAATTTATTACTGTATGATGATAGAAAACAGATCAATTATTCAAGTCCTTACCTTAGAGTATAATATATATAAAAGTAAAAAAATGTATTGATTATTTCTAAATTAAAATAAAAGTCTCAAATTGAAGGAAATCTTATTTCTTGTTCGTGATTTCCTTCACTTATAACGTTTACAATGGTCAACCCACTAAACCAGATTTAAGCAAAATTCTTAATGAAATAGGAATGCTAGAAGATGTATATACTTTGAAAAGTCTCTTGTATTCCGATTTCATTGAGATTTTATAATTTATAGCACTACTCTTAATTTTTATGCAATCAGCTTTGACTAAATATTATTTTTATTTAGTGTGAATATCCTAACAAAAATTATAATGTTATGAAAGTCATCAATCAATCATCAACAAAGTTATCAAGTGAGGCTTTCGTGATTTTTTCAGCAATTTCATTTGACTAGTAATCTTTTTTGTATTTACTTTGATTATATTTTTATATTTCATTCAGTAGTGAAAGTTAACCATACGTTTCCCTTAGGAAACTAATAACAAAAACTGACAGTTGAATCAATCCGAATTATTTTCTTTTATCTAGATGTTAATCCCTGTTTTCAAATCTAAACATTGGTATTCTCTTATCAAGTAAATATTACATTTACTAATGATGCCAAATTTAATCGGAGAGTAAAATTATAAAAAGAATAAAAGTATTAATTTCATGAAGTATAATAAGTTTGTATTTTAAAGTCATGCAGGCCCGAAAGATCGGTTGGAAAAATGAAGAATTTGGTAGCTATATTCAAGTAAGTTTTAAGACCAATATTAATCAGTATATATAGAACCAGTAATTTGGTGGAAAACCATCTATCTCATTATTGTACTCAATTATCTCATTATTTACTCAATTATCTCATTATTGTACTCAATTATCTCATTATTGTTCAGATCGTGGACTGAGGTAAATGGTTGATACTGATTGTTAATAAATCTTTTTTGAGACTTCTTTTCCTAAACGAAAATTATCGAACTGTGAACGGCAGCGTATGTTAAACAATTTTAGGTTTTCATTTCATTTCGCCCAAGCCGAGTGGAATCGAAAGGATTGTTTCTAATTCAGTATTAACTTTTTTTTTTATTTAACCATGTCTGAAATCTACGGTGCGTTTGGTAAGTTTATCGAATTTAGCGAAAAGAAATAAATAGTCAAAAGTATATTGCAGTAATCATAATTTTATTTTGATTAAGAATTTTAGTATATTTACTTTTAAAAAGTAAAATATGCTATGAAGAAATTTTTTAATTGTTTTCTATTTATTTACTTCCTAATGTTGGATATTTTTAACAATTAGAAGATCCCGTGTATTGCGTAAGCTATAAAAAATTATAAAGACTTTCAATTTTATTACGATTAGTAAGCAAGTATTTGTCTCAGAATCTTATTGAATTAGTTATAGCAAATCCTTTTAAACTCAAGTAGCAAAAATAGAATGCACTTATCTAATACCATGTAAAGTCTTCAAATTACATGCAGCAACGCAACAACATAACTTTACTTATAATAAACTATTGTCTAATGTATTCTAGAGATCGTTCACACCATTTTATTTGTTGAGCAACCCAAAAGTCTTAGGGAATTCGAAATGGAGATCATCTTTCTTGTAAAACACTTTCAAGGCATCCCAAGCATGCTCAATAATGTTCATCTTGGAAATTTATGTTCTTGATGATTATATATAAAATCAAAAGACTAATCCTGGAATGTCTCTGAAAAAATTCTTGATATATAGAGTATCGAACAATTATTCTGCATATGATATTCCATTGAAACGCACGATGGTCACGAATGAATGTTGTTATACAAGATGCTTACATGTACTTTAACAGTAAAATTAGTATTTTAATGGATCAGAGTTATCATAATACACTAGCTAAATATAACTATATTGTCACAAAAGCAGAAGTACCAGTATCTTTCACAGTTTCCTGTTGATTTATAGAACACACAGTTTATAATGAGGTTTTTTCCATACCCTCATGAGTCTATTAGTTCTTTAGAAATGAAAATAAAGCTCATTGGATCTGGTAATGCATTACCAATAATCAAAAGTTCAATTTATATAACTCTAAAAATAAATTAATGTTTAAACATTTCTTAACTGTTGTTTTCAAATTGTTATTCGGGTAACTTTTGTTTTATTTTATTTTATTTTGTTTTAAATATTATAAGCATTTTTTTAAATACCTAAAAACTTGCTATATAATTTATTAGGTACCTTTTAAAATACAAATTTAAAAACTTAATGGACTATTTTTGGATGACAATAGACTCATTTGACAAATCCTACCAAAATCTAATTTTAATATCTGCTCTCAATATTTTAAAAGGAAATACAAGTTGAAAGCAATTCTAATTTAACAATATTTGCGAGAAAAATGTGATAGATGTTTGATCTTTTTAATTATTATTCATTTAATATTTTATCTATGATGAAATCAAATCACTAGCGAGAAACAGGAATACTAAATTTCTAAAATGTGTAAATTTATCTAATGATGGGATCAGAAGTTTATAATTTTATTTCCTCGAGAGAATAACTTATCGAGTATTTTGAGTTTTTAAAATTCAAATGCTTACGAAATATATTGAATATTTGTAAAGCCACTGAATCATGAATTTTAATGAGTTCATGTGAGAGTTCCTATGGATTATATTTCTTTCTCACAAGTACTTTTTATTTTTAACCAATTCAAATGATTGTAACATTCAGAGTAATTCGTAAATTCTCAGATGAGTTCCATGAATATTTTATAAATTTTAAGTTATTTATATACTGTAGTTGCATTTAATGTCAAATAAAGAATTATACTCTATAAAGATTTTAAGCGACTAATAATAAAAATCACTATTAGTTTAAGAAATTAATTACACAAATGTTTGCATTTAACCACACAAAAACGTTTATAAGCACAGCACTAAAAACAAGTAGGATATGCTACTCATTAAAAATACCAAAAAAAAAATCAATTTTGGAAAGACAAAATTTTTACAAATATTTTGTTATAATTTTCAATTGTTTCTGTTCCAAATTAAATTCAAATATGATTAATGCTTAAGCTATTCTTTAATATTTAAATTAAAATATTTTAAGTACATATATGACTTAAGTACATATACATTGTATGAACTCTCATTGAATAAATATGAGAATGGATATTTTCCAAAAAAACACAATTCCAAGTTCCATTTTTTAAAAATTCTAAATTAGTATTATCAAAATTTAAATTTTATTTTTACCTCTTATCATGTGAGCTGAGATTACCTTCCCAATTATTAACAAGAAATGTTTTGATTTTTAATTTGAAGTTTATTATTTACTTATATTCGAAATTTTGTTATTTTTTTAAATATAATTACATGCAACAAATCGATGTGTAAATACAAAATAATGTAATCGTTTTCAATGAATGTACTAATTTCACTGAATTTTTCATAATTATGCATAAATTAATATAAATAAGAAAATTAATTTTCTTATTTATGGTAATTTATGATTCTTTAAATTTAGAAAATTCCATAAAATTATTTAATTAATTACTCGTGTTAAGCATTTGACTCTAGTTATACAAAGACTTCTTCTAAGATATGTTTGCTTATCAACATAATAGAGAAAGAAGAGATTTTATGTCACATTATACATGTATGTTTAATATGATTTACCTTTCACGAAATTTTATACTATACAAAGCACCATACGTTATTCAAATGTCAGAATCCAATATGCAAATATAATTCATCAAAATTATAATCTCCGGAATTTAGAGAAATCTTTGAATTTCTAGAATTTCAAATACTTTAATTCAAACTTTGAGGTCTCTAATTTTATTATCATTCTCAAAATTATTATGATTATCAAAATCTCTAATTTTATTATCATTTAAATTCTCAGCTCTCTATTCTTCTACATTATTTTAAAATTTTTTACCATACTTCATGACTCAAAATTTTATAAATAAATGAATCCTTAAATTCTTCGTAATAAAATTTTGAAATGTGTTTATATTCTTTTAAAGTGTAACATTCAGTTTTGTACGAAGATAACAAATCTAAATTTTCACACATAATTGATAATTATAATAATTGGAATAATCTTGAACATTCAAAATTTTGTGTTCTACTGATTTTTATAATATGTAAATATATGGAAATTCAGTTATTAAATATTTTTCTCATTTCTGATCACAATAAAAAATCATTATTATTTATTGAAATAGATCGTGAAATTATTATAAATAACTAATACTGTCATGTTACAATAAAATCATTATAAAAATATTTGGTAATTTGATTTGAAAAAATAAGAACTGTGTTCTTTGTAATGACATTATCTTGTTCATATTTTAATTTCTAGCGTTGATTGGAAAATCTCACATGCACACTAAGAAATATATTCAGTGTTAAATGAATAATTTAATTTATTTACAAAGTACAATATTTCAATAAATATGATGTATTCCAATATGGATTAATCATTCGCAAAACATGTAATCTGTATCAAAAGTATTGACACCAACGGATTTTTACACTTTTTTAAAACAGAAATTATCAACTTTATTATTATCTTACATGTTGAATAAGACACATATACAATTACTTATTTTGTTATTAATCACGTATTATTACCTATGTTTATTAATTAGTCAATTATTTTTTTAGAAGTTAAATTGCAAATATCATGAATATAAGTGTTAATATAAAGTTATGGAGATAATATAACATTATTTTATGAATCAACTTACTATCAATACTTTAGAGCTATTATTTACTTAAACAAAGTCATATCCAAAATAAGAAAGATGTTTTATAATTCCTAAATGATTGCAATTTTTTCATAGACTGTTAAAATGATATCTTTTAATTTTCAAATTATTCTAAAGAATTAGTCACTTAGTCTGAATTAACTATAAATAAAATTGTCAGAAATAAACCTGTATTTATGTCTTCTATAAGATAAACCAATCTTAATGTTCAGAAGGAGGTAAATAATTACTTATGACGACATTTACCTCAGAAAGGAAATTAGCAAAATAAGGTTTTTGGGAAACGCCCAGGCGTTTGTTACCTAAATATTTAAGTACAGTATGTACACTGAATTTCAAACAAAATGTCCTTGAAAAGCTACATAAACTACAGAAGAACTGTTTTATTAACGAAACACACGATTTCTTTTAAGAAATATATTCACTTATTGGCCAATACCTTATTACTTAGGAAAGAGAATAATATTTTACTCCAATATTAATATTTAAAATTAGAATAATAAATATTTTAACAATTATACATCTTTAATAAACGTAAAACAATTATAACATATGAATCGGATATTATTAAATTTTTTGCCAAAATAAATATTAAGATAATAAAAATTCAGAAATAATAGAATTTTAATGTAAATGTTGTTTGATTATCAAATTTTAAGTTACAGTTTTTTTATCTATGCCATCATATTTAAATAACATTAGGATGTATAAGCGGAATTTAAAAAAATAAAGGAAAATATAGCACTGGTTATTAAAATGTTGGCGTACTATTTATGATAGAAGAATTACGCTGTAATGTAAATATCTATCTATGTATATTTTCAAGAATAATTTTTAAATTGCAGGAATATATCTGGCTATAGTTTTTATTGTAGATATGACATGATTATCAGTTAAATGTATGCGCCACATCATTCTGCATTTTATTCAAAGATTTTTTAATGAAAAACTGTTACTACTTGCTATAATTCCTAAAATTAATTCATATTTTACCTTAACATTATTTTCTTGTAAATGAAGCATACACAGATGTCTTTTAACTCTACGCCACGTGTGAATTCCCATTCAGGAATCCTTAATTCACATTTTTGGCGAATAGAATAGTATAGAAATCACTCAAAATAGTAAGCTGTTAAGTAGTCAAATACTTAATAAGTAAAGTAGGTGTTATATAAATCTTTAGATATTATCTATGTTACTATTAGGGGTAACTCAAACAATCAGAATTAATCACAATTAACATAGCATAATTAACATAGCATAGCATAATTAACATAGCACAGCATAAATTAACATAACATAATTTTCTTTATTTAACTGATTTTGCTACTAAAATCAAAATACCATACCATCTTAGTTTGTCATAAAGTGAATTTAATGGGATGAAGGACAAGAAATTTTCAGTTAAGTTTGTTTAGTTTTTTCACAATCAAATCATTTATATATAAAAGGAATAATTTCAAAAATATTACGTTAATCTTTATGATTTCTTTATGTTTATTACTTTCCGAGTCAAGAAAGCTACAAGGTATAACTTCCATAAGTTTAATTCATAGTTTTTTTTTCTCTATTTTGGAATTGTAAAGTGTTAAAGTAATTGGATTAATCTTTCAATTTTGTATTTTATTGAATCATTTAATAAATTTACTTAATAAGAGAAACAAGCAAAACTGTTTCATGAATATTTTTAATTGAGGAGAGCTTATAGATTCGTATGATTCTAACGTAAAATTTTAAAAGTAAAAACAAAATCCTACTGTTTACCTATAAAAGTAAAAACATATTATAAAATAATCTTAAAAATTTCTCAAGACGAAGGTTTTCATCTCGAAATGAAACCTTTTTGAATGGATTATTTAAAAGCATGTGTAAAGAGGTGTATAATGCTTGAAAGCATTCTCTAGTTACGAAGTTGTTAAATGATATCGTGATTCATTTCATCCGTTTTCCAATCCATTTTTAGTAAATTATATTAGGTTGGGGAAAAAGTAATCCATTATTTTTTCGGTAGACGTCTGTGGTGATCGATATCTCGTGAGGTATCTATCAAACAATTTCAGAATTATGCTCGTTGGAAAGGTGACATTTGACACTAAAATATCCTCTTGCGGTTTTTTGTTTGATTCATTCAGTTACGAGTACAAGGTTTTGAAAATGGAAGACAACAAACAGAAAATTCGATATATTTTCGTTTTTCTCTTGTAACGGCGAAAAAGATAGCCGGGTGGCTAAAATTGTGAAAGGTGTTTATCGTCCTATATAAGACTGTAACAACCAGTTACGTACAATTTTTGTTTCGTCGATTCCGTTCGGGTATTTTTAATGTTAGAGATGCACCTCACATGTGGATACAGCATCGTTGAAAATGTCTATAAAATATCAAAAATGATCGAAGTTAACCGCATGTCAGCAGTCGTAACGCGCAAGACCTAAAAATCTACATGAAAGCTGTTTTAAACCTTTTTACAAAGTGAATCCAAAAGAAGTTACATAAAGTTCACGTAAAAATAATGGATTTCTTTTTCCACAACCCAATATATTGGGAAAGAAGGAAACACTTTATTTGAAGAGGGAATAAAACATTTTTCAAAAATTGAAAAGATTAGAAAATATTATTTCTGTTAAAAAGTAATTGCGAATGTTCTTATGCATTAAAGAAGAACAAATCTGATACCTAAATATTTTCGTATTTTCCAGTAGTAATAAATATATGACAATTTCAAAAATAGAAAAACAGCCATATCTTTCATTCACGAAATGAGAAGCCATCTGAAGCAAAATTTCAAACAGCTAAAATTAATAGCATTGCAAAATAATTAACTTTACCGAGAGTTTAATTAGCGTTAATTACGTTTTAAAGTAATTACAAAAGATGTAATGAAAATTTTGGGAAGTAACAGTTTTTATTTTCTTTGCTAGAGAATAACAACCTAATAGCAGTTACACTCCATTCCATGCAGCCGTTTTCAGTCCATATCAGGGAGAAAATTCAAAAGGCAAACACAGGAAAAATACATTTACATACGATTTTTATTAATTTTAACTATTTATAATTTGACATTTTATGTGATTTATTATTCTGGATTCCGAATAAATTTCATATTTCATTATTATGTTTGTATACAAAGCTATAATAGAAGAATAGTTATATTTTTTAACTTCAGAGTTTTTTTTATAAAAATAGTTAAGGATATAAATTTAATAACATTTTATACAAAAAGTAATATTATAGTTCACATAAATGTTACATGATTTGAAGCATTTTTTTCCTATAGAAATTTTATGCATTAAAGTTTGAAAGAACATTTAATATTTGCTGTATACATAAAAAAATATGCTCTGTCTCTTGTAGTGCCAAAAAGTTTAACAGAATTAAAAATGATAGGAAAAATTTAAATAATTTAAAATTAGTATAAACAAGTTTTTTGTTCAGTTTATGAAAATGAATAAAATAGCAATAAATCATTTCTTAATTTCTATTAATATTATATGGTTTTATCAAATATTATAAAATGTGGTAATAAAAAACAATTTATACCTATCAATTCATCAGTCTATATTTAGAAAAAAATTACAATATATTTCTCAAAAATAATGAATTTCTAAAATTTCATATATGTATTTCGCAACAAATGTTCATTAAGGAATAACTGTAAAACAGTTTATATACAAGTAATAAAAAATATAAATTATATTAGTTGAGTAGAAGTTTTCTCTGAATATTATAGAAGTAGTAAATATGTTTTATGTGGACTTTAATACTTAATTTAACATTCTGAAAATGTTTAGAATTTTATTTAACCGAAAACCATTCGTATTCTGCCGCAGTATTATGCAAATATTGTTTCGAAGCGAATTCCTCTTAGTTAAATATCACTTTTCAATAGTTTACAAAAACTTTTAAATAAAGATACATTTTGATTCCTTTATGAAAATTTCGTTATTTCTTCTTTCCATATGATTTTTGTCACAGTAAATATGCACTTTGCAATTCTCATTTTATAAAGTTTGAACTTTAAAAAATACAGTTGTGTATAAATATAATTTTCTAGATGTAACACATTTTATTTCAATATCACATTTTTCGAAATTAGCCATTGTAATTATTACTTTATGTTAGAAGACACGTATTCAAATACATTAATTAAAATCTGTATTTAAATATATTTGAATATGAAATAAATATTAAATTGGAGCACGAATATAAATCCTTTTTGAATGTTACAAAACAATACCTTTATCTAACTATAAACTTGACTTAAAAAAATATATACTTTATTTTAATTTTTTTTCATACCATAAATTAATTTCTATTGTTTTATTATTATTATTATTATTATTATTATTTTGAATATGATGGCATATTTGCTTCAAGAAAATCATCAGAATCAAACATCAGAATCAAATTTGGGATAAATGTATCTTATTAAATGTTTTAAACAATGCTTAATTAAAATTCAACAAATTTAATTTTAATTAAATTACATGGAAAGATTAATTACAATTAATTAAATATCTCCCCTATTTATAGCGTTTGCAAATTCCTCCGCAAAACTGACAGCTGAATGAATAGCTTGCATTCTGAAGCTCAACTGATCTTGATTTCGAATCCTAACACGTGGTAGGGATTTTAGTTTCTGAAAATCCCTTTTAAATTGAAGATACAGGAGCAATTAAACTCCCGTGCCTAAGAATATTTGTTGTAGAAGGGTGAACAAACTCCCCTAAATTCCCTTTATAACTGTAGTTTAAAACGAAAATGAAGGAATCAAAATTATATTAAGTGCTTTATTAAAAACAATGAAAGGTGGAGAAAATATTCTTTTAAAGAAAGAAAATAATTATTTGTTTTGTTTTACAAATATTTAACTAAAGTTCAATTTCAAATTAGTAATATTCTAGTTATTCTTTCAGGTTATAAGAATTACATCAAAATAAAGAAAAGTATTATAGTAAAATTCCTATTTACGAACACCAATAGCTATAAGAGTTATATTTTTGACGAAAGGAATAATAATGACGAAGGTAACAGTGACGAAGAAATCAATAACATTTTTTCTTTTATTGTAATATAATACATTATTTGTAATTTATTTTCATATTACAAAGAAGGTAGCCTAAAAGAAGATGGCTGTTATAAAATATTTGAAAGTATGAAGAAAAAGTTCTTTCAAAAGACTTATGTAGACAACTGTTATAATTAACATGTCTCTAGGAAAAAAAACTCAATTAACTTTCCAACAATCCACTCTGACTCGCGATTGCAGTCAGAAGAAAATACATCAATCTTTATTATTTATCATTACTTTTTGAACAATAAATTCATAACATTCCGGGACATTCTACTACACAGGTGTTCAAAATACAGTAATTTTCAGATTTGGTAAATTATCTCCAAAACTACTAGCTAGACTTTGATGAAATTTAATAAGTAATGATGCATTTAATTACAAATAAAAATGCAACAGTTATCAAAAAAGCATGATTGTGTGCATAATACTGATTGAATTTGAAAGGCATGCAACAGCGGTTGCGGAATAGAACAAGGAAATATGTTAATAGGGGGTCAAAGATATAATCCCCTTTTACAGAAATTCAGGTCTCATAGCGTGATTTCATATGTGAAATAAGGCAGTTTATGATTGATTACCTGTAGCAATTGATCCCACTCGTTTAGCAACACTATTTTAAGGCCCTGAGTGGTTCTCGGAGATATTTGCGAAACTGGAGATCTCTTTGGCTAATCCATCCGACGAATATCTTCTCTTTCAAGAAATTCTTTATTCAAAAAAGCTCAACGTGGCATCGCGCTATCATCCATTAAAATAAAAGAGCCAACTGCGCCCCCGAAAAGCCAAACATAGGACTACACGACTGAATCCTCACAACAATCACACTGCCTTCCTCAAAAACATGGAGATGTGTGTGGCCATTTAACATGATGACTGGCCATACCATTAAACCTCCGAAGCCATAATGGTCGACCTACTGAATGTAGTACCAGTGCTTAGGTTGAACCGGGTCTCATCAATGAAGACAACAACCTCTCCAAACTCTATGAGCTCTGCCCCATGCTTTAAGGCTCTCCAATGGGTTAAAGTAAGCGTAATGTAAAACGAAGTTGTTCGAGATAACAATTCTCAATGAAGTCTTCTGTAAATAGCCATTCTTGAAAGTCGGGTTCATGTGGCCTTACACAATCACGAAATATCTGAGAAGCTGTAGCAACCCTGTTATGTTTTCTGGTTTAGACAGCTGGTGGTCACGTATGTCGTGGCACTTGAACGACCTTAACCATGCTTTGTTTCAGTAGATCCGATCTTCTGGAACTATTTCCAAAAGTTGCACGTGACTTTGGGCGTTAAATTGAATTGTCTACAAATCTGTCCATGGGACTGAGTTGTTTCGAGCACCCAAGCAATTCACCAAATCATTCCATCATATAAATGTGGGTGATTATCATTTTTTGTCGAGTGCCAGCCAGGCTGCCAATATGGGGTGCGCTGCTCCATATTTCGAACTGAACCAAAATTTGGTGTGGATTTCGACTTCCTCAATACACACATATCATAGGTACCTATTTACAGGGTAGGCAACCATTCATATTCAATTCATGCAAGGAAAGAACAAAGACAGGAGAGAGAGAAAGTACATCCATGTTTGAACCTTGGATTCAAACTCGGGACCTTCTAATTTGCAGCCAGACACGTTGACCATAAGACAAGGTGGGCAGCATTATTCATTGTTACTATTAAATTAGAATTCAATTGGTTGCTACACAAAAACATCTAGAAAATCGGCAAGGTGTGCTCGCAAATAAAAAGCATGTTTTGTAACTCTCGCTTATAAAGCCTGTAAGTATTCTACCGACATGATTTCTATCTTTGTCTCAAGTGGGGATTTTCATTTCGTTCAGTTTTTCTCAAGAAGCACATTTAAACATTTGTTAAAATTTAAATACCAATATACAAAGAAAACAATCTTATAGCTGAACAATGTAAAAACCATAATTTTTTTTTAAATATTGAGAGTGCTTCAGCAAAAACTGAAAAAAAAACCTTATATTTTGATAAATATGTAATAAAAATTCAATTTGTTCAAAATCTTCATTTAAATCACATATTTAAGATCAATTTGAACGACTGAGAATAATTTTACCTACATGTATTTGCGAAATATACATTTATCCTTCACTGAAAACCACAAGCTTTTGCGCCGACAATGGTGAGATGGACGAGGGACATGAAGAAGGAAACGGGATGTATCACTGACGAAACTCACTTCTGCCAACAATAATACGATGTTTAGATCCAGTTTGAATACAACAAGAAGCGGTAATCTACCTCCGTTGTATTATGCCTCACCCCACTGGTCTTGCTCTTGGTATCATTATTTGAATTAGTATTGAAATATCACTCCCGCATTCCCCTAATAGTCATTACCGGTTTGCTAAATAGCCAGAGTTACATTATCCGGTATTAAAGTCCAGGAATACTCAATGTCTTTAGCGCTTAACATCAGTCACATTCCAACAGGATAATAAGAGATCACACATGACACGTAATATTTGAGAATTCTTTATATACCAGATCTCTTGTCCTTTTTGCACCCTCAATCTATCCCCAATCTAAAACATGTGGTTCATGCTGGCTCAAACAATTGATTCTAGGTACTAACTTCTGCTACACCAGATCGACTTTAGAAGTAAGTGGAATCCTCATGGGTTTGTATCGTCATCAGCATTGGTATGACAGCTCTTGGTGGGCCTGGGCCTACCTCAGAAGCTTTTCCCAATCTTCCTTTCTCCCATCAATTGATCACCAGTTCTTTACTTTTAGGATGGCAAAGTCCTCATCCACACAGTCTTTCCATCTCTTTTAGGGCCTTCCTCTTGGTCTTTTATTAGAGGGGGTTACATTAAAAACTTTTAATGCTGTTCGTTCTGGGCTCATTCTTACGACATGTCTTGCCCATCTCATATTCTGCTTAGTTTTATAGACTTCATAATATCATTTTCAAGTCTATAAATTTTATAGAGGTTTTATTTTAGGGTTTCTATACCTTAAGGATATATCCAAAGCATCTTTTCGATGCCAATTTGTGTGTCAGTGCTTATAACTAAAAATGGCAGAAATTGTAATTACAGAGTTTGTTATCACACACGCAGTACAAGATGTAAAAATTCGATCTTTTGTTTTTTCTTTACTGAGTCATCTTCCAAAACTTTTCTCCGATATCTCTCGTCTTTCTGTGTATTGTATTTTGGGTGTACAGAAGTATATATATCTATTCGGTATACCATACAGTTTATAAAATACATAATCTAATCCTATCATTATTCTAACAAAAATAATTAATGAAGAAACATTAATTATTTCAATCTAAAAAGGCTAAGTATGATCGATTATATATATACATTGTGCAATTAGATAGTTGTTGTTGTTGTCTTGGGCTAGCTAGGCTCGCAGTATGGGGTGAGCTGCTGCACTTTCCAACTGAACCGTAATTTGGTGTGGAATCCAACTCCTTCGGTACACACGTGCCATAGGTACCCGTTTATAGGGCAGGCAATTATCCACAGCCCATATGAATGGGCTCTTGTCTTTGCCCTTTCCTTGTATAAACAAGGAAAGGGCAAAGACAGGAGAAAGAGGGAAAAAGTGCGTCCATTCCAGAACCGGGATTCGAATCTAGGACCTTCTTATCCACAGTCAGGCACGATGACCACTAGACAGGATGGGAGGCGCAATTACATGGTGATATTCAATAATATCCCATAAAATTGAATACTGTAATATTTAGTTAATTTTTTCATTATTAGTTAATTCTACATATATTAGTTAATTTTTTCATTATTATGACACATTACGCAAGGGTTGAATTCAACTTAATTTATTCTATGCATATTATAGAGTACTTAAATTGCAGCAAAAATTTTTATTGATTAGAATACTGATTTATAATCTTATACAATACGGATCCAAGATTACGTAACTAAGTTTCAGATTTAATGAACTTGTTTCTACAATTTTGTAAATAGTTTGATGATCGATTTTGCAATTCTATGAAATATTTGTTTGTATTTAGTAGAATATTGTTTAATTTTTTTTTTGTTTTTCTTTCATAAAATATAAAATTAGATAAATAATTATTAAGTAAAACCCGTTTAAGCCTAATTAAAATTTCTTCCAATCTCGTTTTATATAAATTATCTTAAATATTATGTACATAAAAAATAGTATAATCAAATTGAGTTAAACCTTAATTAGTTATAAATTGTGTGTTAAGCTTGAAATAAAAAATTAATATTAATTCTTTTTTTAAAAATATTATCTCTTTGAAAAATAATGCAAGAAGACCATTTATATTTTAATATTCCTGCACTTGAAATATTGTATGTGAACAAGACTGCAGTGACTTATGTAACGAAAAATTTAACCTGAAGGTGATTAAATAAACAAAAGGAGCGTGTTTCTTCTACAAAAGGAATCTTTTGTATCTACGGTAGTTATAAAGAGGAGAGATACATCATGTTACATTATCAAAAGGCGCAACAAAAGTTAACTCATTTTTTATCCTTAGGAAATGGTAATTCATAATAAACATTTCTAACTTATCAAAATTGCGTAAGTCATTTCAGTCATTTGAATTATGTATTTCCGAATGCAAGCATCTTTTAAGCATTTGAATTGGCTTCCTATAAGTTTAATTGATTTTTAATTAAACAAATGATTGATTATAGTTTTTAATAATCGTTCGTCATATATATGTCTTCTGAAACATCTGTCAGGTAAAAAATAAATTATATAGTTATAACAACTGAATATGTATATCTGTACAATAAAAACACGCAAAATATAAATTAAATAATAAAATTGTAAAAGTTTTAATGAAATATTTTAAGTTTAACTTGGAAATGTGGTTTTAACAGTATAATTCAAAAGTTGATTATATTATAATTTTTCATGGATTATTACTATTTAATTTTTAAACAATGCCGTTACGAAATGGAGTATAAGTATTTGTATGTAACACTTTTATACTGAAATATTTTTTTAAATGAAATAAACTAAATAAAACTTTCATGGGAATTTATTCTATAATTTGATGTAACGTTCCTGAAATCAAGTGATAATCAAATGCTGATTTCATTACAACATCAGATACATGCGTATGCATGACTAGAAGAAAGAATAATTAGTTAGTTTTTTTAATATTTAGTTATTAAAATAAAAAATGTATACATTTTCCCAAAGTATGTTTTAAAAAATTATCTGACACGTCAATCTTCCTTATCTCATTTAATAGATTTAGTATTAACATTCATTAAGAAAAATCTAATGCCACCTACCCTATCTAGCGGTTAGTTTGCCTGACTGCGGATAGGGAGATCTTGGGTTCGAATCCAAGTTAGGGCATGGATATACTTTCTTTTTGACCCTCTCCTTTCTTTGTACGAATGGTTGCATATCTTATAAACGGGTACCTATGGCATGTTTGTACAGAGGAAGGCAGACTCGACATCAAATTACGGTTTAGTTGGAAAAGTTGAGCAGCGCACCCCATATTACCAGTCTGTCTGGGACTCGACAAAAAAAATCGGAACAACTTTGATATACCACCCCCCAAAAAAAAAATTATGCGCCGAATCTGGCACTCCCTATGGACTTTTTAGGATTGCTGTTTCTTATTTTGGTATTACCAATTTAGGTTTTTTCAGCTTTTAGGTTTTTGCTGTTGCCAAATTTAGTATTTTCTTGTATTTGTACCATTTTCTGAGTTTTTTTTTTTTTTAAGTTTTTTATGTATTATTTGTATTTAGCGAGAATCCAACTTGGCAAGAAAAAAGGCCCCAAAAACAGGTATTATGGTTGGCGAGGAAAAAAAAAGTCGCCAAATTTATGATTTGGGGGGGGGGTGTATATCAAAGTAATTCCAAAAATTCTATTATTTAATACATATACATATATGCATATCTGAAACAGGATTATGTATCAACGTTGTTGATAGCTATCAACTCAGTTCCAAAGTGAGACATTTTTATTTATTTATGAATTATCTTCAATATCTATATCATATATTCTAAAATATTGAATCATACGAATGCTTTGCAAGAGAGTAAATCATATTATATTAAATCAATCTTCTTGAGCAATTTTATTGATAAAACATTGTGTTTATCATATTTTATAACTCCGCATCTCTAACAATTTAACGCAAATGAATGTAAATGTAAATTTACATACTGCTATAGGCACTTTATCTAGAGGTAATGGCATGCAATACAAAAAAAGTATAAAATAATACACAAATAATAAAAATATCACACTCCTGAAAGTAAAAAGGCCGTGATGTCAATATGTATGATGCGAAAATTTATACAACATGTACATTATTTTGAAGTACCCCTTTTCTATTTTAGTTATTAAATGAAAAACGTTCGTGATTCCTTTTTACATTTTATGATTTAAGTGAAAATTTATCAAAAAGATTTATTCAAGTAAATATGCATATTTATTAATAATTTAAGAATTTAACTCGTCCAATTAAACAATCCTTCAGTCTGAATATCAAATTATTACTTAAAGTAAGTAATATAATAACATTTTACTGTTTAAAAGATGCATTTGAAACTTCAATATGTATTTCACGAAATTATTGAAATTGGTATTTGAAATTAAGATATTTCTTAAATTGCACATTCAACAAATAATAATAATTTAAAGAATATTTTTTTTTTACTTTTTATAAGAATACAACCATAAATACATTAATTTTGATATATGTAAAACATATTTTATGTACATCAGAAATAAAATAATCATTTTCCCCAAATATGGTTTTTATTGTTGATTAAAACTTCAATTTCTCATTTTGAATATATAATAAATCATGCTTAATGCGAATCAATCTTTTTATGAAAAATACTTTTTTAAATATTTTTAACTATGAAATTATATGCTTTTTCTTTGAATAGTTGAGACATCGCTTTAATAGTATAATTGTTTATTCTTGTATAATTTATACACTTCTATTTATATTTAACCAAATTTTTTAATAGGAGGAAAAATATATGCACTTTTTTGCTACCATAATTAATTTTAGTTTACAAAATTTTTATACAACTTCTTTAAAATGTCCTTAAAAATAAAAATAACATTTTCAATCAAATAATATGAGAACAAATACTTTGAAATTATTGAAATTCTTCACAATTCTTTTCATAAAAATGCCTAAAAACATAATTTTTGATTGAAATATTGAATAAAATGATGCAGTTTGAAATAAATAAAATAAACTCACCTGCCGAATGAAGACCTGTGAGCCACTTTATGCTCAGGTGTCGCCTGCGCGGATGAAGCGGCGGATGAACAGGATATGTGGTCCGGATCAGGATTCTTTTTCGACTGCTCATTCAACGGAGCAGTTCGTTCACCTAAGAAACTTGTACTCGCCACGATGGAACGGTGTATCCGGAAAACTATGAAAAAAGAATCCGTTCGCAAAGTTGATTCATTGAATGCTAAGTATCTGCCACTTAGGAATATTTATTCACTTTAGAGTTCACACACCTTACAACTACTTTGCATTAAAAGTCTACACTATTTTAATATTCTACGTAAATTAATGAAAATATTTATTTGATATTATTTAGTTTTATTACACTGAAAATAATGCTCCGTTATATATTTTCATATGAAAGAATTAAACGAAAATATTTATATTTCAACTTAATTTTTTAGTTAATTTTATAACGGCATTTATTTTAAATTATAGAAAATATTTTAAGTCATTTAAATCCTAAAGTTTTCTTTCTGTTATTTTATAAGAGAAAAAGAATAATTAGTTTTTTAGTTGTAAATGATGAATTATATATGCGTTGATTTTAAAAGCGTTTACTGCAAACGATCAAGGAATTGAATGAGCGAGAGGAGTTGAGAAAGCGAAGTTTCTCCTGCGTGAAGCAGACGATAATGTGTGGAGATCTCTGAATTGTCTCTTCAACTGCACTACGTAGGCAGCGCCACACGTGGTTAAACACAATTGTTGCTCGCTTAATTTGACAGAGAGATGAGGGTAAACTCTAATTTCTCCGGTTTAAGTGTTCATCTACTGCAAAAAAATGTCAAAACAAAGGAAGAAAATGAGTTCAAATTGCCTGTGTTTGATTTTAATGTATTAAATGCACTTTTCTGAATTATAAAATCGATTATTTACATTTTAACTTTGTTTTTTTTTTAAATTGTTCAGCTGTAAACAGAAGTTCTCCACTGAATTTTTTATTTATTATTAATTTAACTCCACTAAATTTTTGTTTTAGAGGTACAGATTTTCAGTAATTATATCATGAATGTCGCCAAATTTGCGTAATATGGAAAATTTGCAGCAAAATCTTTTTCATATCTTACACATCTATTTCATTATAAATTATTTTCCAAAAGCAGTTTTCATTAATAGACTATATATTCTAATACTTTATATAAATATATCTTCTAAAATTTTCTGTTCATGAAAATTTAGTTCTATGATGCTTATGGAATTAGAGTTACATTGCTACTGTCTAATATGTATGGTATTTTTTTTCACGTTACAAATGAAGTTCTATAACATTCTTTTTTGTTACACGTTCAGTAAACGCGAAATTGGAAAATTTAGTACTAATAAATGGTTCAGTATTTTAAAAACAATTTT